>QVOA01010388.1:0-189428 GCA_014825685.1 Pseudomyrmex cubaensis | reverse complement strand
AAACCGATATATTTCATCGCGCGTTTCATCGCGTTTCAGAATGCTAAATTGAACGGAAAAAGATAATCGTCATTCATGAGTAGAAAAGATCGCTCGAGAAACGTGATTAAGCCGGAATTTCAAAGGAAATTGAAGTTTTGCTTAGCGTCATGTCTGATTTATACATTTATATGTGTATATATATATGTACATATATATATTTCTGCGTCCTTATCATCTCTTCCTGCGTCGCCGCACATGAGTTTGAGTTTCGTCGGCTTTCCGGAAATAACAAGTTAGCAGAGTCTGCGGTTGTCGATTATCATCTTCTCGCTGGATCTGAAAGTTTGAATCTAACGCGGTCATGACCTCAGAAGATCGAAAGTTTACTTTTCGACGAAAAACAAAACTTGCTACTTTTTTGTAGACGTTTTTCAACAATTCTTTTTTTCATTCTTCCGTTCTTGTAATATTAGTAAGTATAAGGCAAATAATGTAAATAATAAAATAAAATTTTAAACATATTTATCATGACATTAACTACAAATTATTTTTAAAACAAAATTCGCGTATAACATTAAACATGATAAAATTCGCCATGGTTAACACAATGTGCGAGCGTGACTTTGTCAATTTGAAATCGCGCACACCGCATCGTTAGTGTGAGCCGCATTGAATTTGTGTGCGGAACAAAATTGCAATCGATGCCGCGCTGTTAACATTTGGCAGCGCTACATTATACCTATGCGAAATTGCGAGTTTGATGTATTGAGGGTAATGAAATGGCGAGCAGTGAGGACATGTATACCAGAAGTAAAATTGTCCAGATAATAACACGTATTCATGCCAGTATTAGTTAATTGCACTCGACGGAACGAATTTCTATTAAATTTCGCTTACAATGTATCCACAAAATCTAACTCGCGTTGTCGCCGAATCGGCCTTTTTTCCCGCTAACAACGCTCGCTCATTTTCGTTCTTTCGAATTTCACAACGTGCGTGCAGCTTGTCGCATATGTTATAACAACGAATAAAACTATTTTGCTGTAATAACCCTCGTCCGAATAATTGATATCGAGATTGTTTGTTGCAGCAGTTTCAAACAATGAGATATGTATATATATATATATGTACAAACAAGTAAATTAATTAATATTCAGTGCAATTTCGAATAATCTTTCGGTACTACAAGTTCAAAACATATAATTACAAAATGTGTAATTTCTGTTTATATTATTTTACGTGGAATTAAATGCTTCTATGATATATATTATATATATAGTGCAATGGTAAAAACAAATCTCAATAAAATAGAATAATGATGCACGACCAGACGGTTTCTTACGTGTTACATTTAGAATGCGATTTCCATCTTGAGACAGTGCCATTTTAAAAGTATCCTCTTATTCCATTCTTTCGAAACGCCATTCACGACGAACATACTTTGCATTTTCCACAGCGTCTCTTTTCTCCGCGCGACATCTCGACTCGACAACGAAGTTTTCGAAATGCATTAGGAGGAGAAAGAGAGATGTGCAAAATCGGAGGAAAACTGGCGCTCTTAATTCCGCTTTTAATAGAATTCCGCTTAATGCATTCGTAAATAATGTATTTTCAAGGTTCGCACACGGCATTTCTGCAAAAGTGCGCCCGCTTTCGGTCAAATTCGCCCTGGCATCCCTGGCACTCCAAATGTCATTGTTGACATTAAAATTGTCTGCGGAATGACAAAATGACGACGAAAAGCGAAGGTGAGACGCCGATTACGAGCGATGAAACTCGCGGCAACAAGCGGCTTAGTCCGCCGCGAACACGGATAATCTCTCGACGTGCCCGCGCTATTGTGTTTTACTCTCTTCTCTCTCTCTTTCTCTCTCTCGATTACGCTCGTTCTCTTCTCGAACGCGAAACGAGATTACGTCTGACGTACTAGACGCAACGGAGTTATTCACTTCCGACGTAACACGACCGCTTTATTCGACGGTGCCATATTCCACGTCCGCTCTATCAAGAGATATTGCATCTACATTTCTTGATGATCGTTTTTCCCGGTCGTTTTTTCAATAATAAAGCGCATCATTCTGTGCAGGCTTTCTTTCTTCAGAAATAATGCCCGCAACATATAAATTTTAATCAAGAGTACATTTAAAGAATAAAAGTAAATTTCTTGAAAAGTAACTTTTTCGATATCGTCGAATAAATCGTTGCTCAACAAATCGAAAAAAAACTTCGAGATTCTGAGAGAAGTTAAGTGTGTAGCTCGTCTACACGATCAAGCTGATTAGTCCAGACTCAATCGTTATCCGCCGATCGGCAAGTGAAGCGTTCATCGCCATGTCAGAGACGAATACGTGAAAATGCAATCCATTTACTCTCGATACGTTTTCCATCGATGGAAAAAAAAAAACTGACACGGAAGTGAAAAGAGAGCCGCGCTGCGAGAGATCACCAAACGAGTGTGAAGAAACCGCGTGAAGAAGGAAACGGAAGTAAATAGCTAATCGGCGAAATACGGAAGAAAGAGGAGAAAGCGCAATCGCGCTTTCAATCGCGCCAGCTGTACGTGCTGGATTCTCTGAGTGCGTTCTTTGAATGGCATTGATTAGTAACCACTTCTAGAAATAAAATTGAAATAAACATTCGCTTGTTTCATTGATATATACTGCTTATGAAATAAAAATTAATACAGAATTTTCTTTGTCAGTAAAAATAAAAGTCTGTTTTTCTGTTATCTAATGTATCAAGACTGTGCTTGAGATACGTATTAGTATGTGAAATGAGGAAACAATACGATTAATGAACGACGTGCTTGGTGTTAAATGTTCTCTTATGATTCTCGGATGTTTGAAGCCGGATTCGATGTAGTAATGCCGATATTGTGAACTGGACGAAGTGGCACGGTAGAACATAACGAGCAAAGGCTCGACTAGGAAACGGTACAAATTGAATTCCATCGGCAACATAGCGGCTGATTCAACCGATCCATACACAACCGGCTGGCTTGGAGACCACCGGAGTGCAGAAGCCGGTCCATTATCGGCCACGGGGAAGATTGTTAAATCATTGCTGTGGTAATGGCAATTGCACCTCTCGCGGTTCATTAACACCGACATATCGCCCTTTATATCATCATAATGCCTGTTATCTTGCGACTTGAGTACTCAGTATTATTTCATAGTTTAAAATAAAAAATTTGGTTCTTTTTTTTCTCTTTTTTCATTGACGATCGGTAAAAGAGACATTAAAAGAAGAAGTTAAGAATTCCGGAAAGGTTCGCAAGATATTTTCTCTTGATGGCTCTCTATGGCTCTCTCTCTCTCTCTCTCTCTCTCTCTCTCTCTGTCTTACAAAGGATTATTTTCTTCCGCTAGGATCGAAAAGCACAGACCAGAAGGAACGAGCCACGTCCGTGTAGGAATGCGAATCGAAATACCTGACAATTCGATTTGAACACGGGCGATACAAGGCGTTCCAAAGTTCAAAGAGAGATTGGATAGATTCGTCTTCGCGTGCAAACGCGTGATAATTGCGATCTCTCGATTAGAGACATTTCGAACGCCGGAACTATCGTGCAAATGTCTTATTATTTCCGCAGAAAGACTCTTAAAATGTATTCCGCTTTTATACATGAAAAAAAACTATTGATATTAATTTTTTGCAGAATTATAAATTAGAATTTACTAAAAACCGATATATTATTAACTTACTACTTAAAACCTAAAATGTTTAGCAATGAAATAAAATATAATTCAAAGATCTGTCTTTCTTTCTTTCTCTTTCTCTTTACGAACAACTAAACACATGTTCGAGTAAAAAAAGTTTTTTATTAAATGTTGTTTCTCAAACAAACATTTACGGTTATATCCTTTTTATTTTGTCATTATTTTTGAAATAATGCGCCATTTGTGGTAATAATTTGTTGCGCGGGAAGTTGCGGTATGAAGAGTATTAAAGTTATCCTCGCGTTCTCGCTCGACACGAATCAAAGAGACTCACTGCGACGGTTGGGCTTCTTTTTGCTCCATCTTTCCGTCAGCTCCCAGCAATCGTCTTCGGTTCCTTTGAACCGCACGTAAGATGGTACCGGAAAGTAAAATATTTCCGTCGTCGGGTTGACTGAATGAGGCTGTCGCTCACTCTCCGCCTTTCTTCGATTTTCCTTTCCCTTCGTCGAGTACTCTAATCAGGACGCTGCTGCTCTCCTAGTGAATTTTGCATTTTCGCCGTTGGAAATGGAGGGGCTCCGACGAGAAAAGAACTCGAGCAAGAGAAAACCAACTCCGTCTAGCGCTGTGAAATAACTGGCGACGTAAGCTACTTCTCTCCGCTTTACTAGACTCACAATGGAAATCTGAGACTGAGGAAACCTGATGTTTATCACCCTCAGAACGCGAAAGCTTATTAAACGTTTCCAGCTTCTTTGTGTCCTTCGCGTCTTGCGCGCTTGCATTTCATTGTGCAAACACGGGATTTCACAAAGCAAGAAATCAGTATGAGTGTCTTTCTCACAACCGTTCTTTTGTAAATACCGTTATTCAACAACAAATCAACCGCGCGCTATTCATACATTTATAATGTATCAATCAACAAAAAATTAATTTCTTTTCATATTTATTACTATATTTTAATTGAAATATATACTATATTTAATACTGTATAATACTGTATAATACACTTCTATATATTAACACTATTAATTGAAATGTATGTACACTACTAATTTGTTATAATGTTTACGTCCTCACAGAACATATTTTCTTGTTGGAACATTCTATGCGCGTGTATTTTATACGAAATCTGATACACTGAATAACTGCATCGGATATATTTGTACGAATACAGATGTATGCTAATTAGAGCTGCGAACGATCACGAGTTTATCGGAATATTTTGCCACACTGAAATGGCAATATTGAAATTCGTGTTTTAACAATTGCTCGAAGCTCAGTGGCGTGACACATGAGTAGGTTCTAATTGAAATTCTTACTCTGACGAAAGAGAAAGAGAGACAGAGAGAAGTGAAAGGGGAAAATAGCAGACAGCTTGAGGTATGTGATGGCTTTTAAATTGTGTCCTTTGTGCAACACTGTTGAAAGCCCTTTGATCGACGATGTCAAAGCAACGTTCGCGACCGCAAATTATTATCAAACCATCAATATTGTAAACGTAATCCATAATAAAAGTTTACGAGAAATTTATCGTAGAAATAAAAAATCTTATTTTGCTTATTTCTTCTTATTGCATAATATTTAAATAAAACTCACATATAACTATAACAGGTTTATATACACATATATATTTAAATAATCAAAGATAGGCTTATACGATGTAAATAAGAAGCACTTTTTGACGCATATAACAGACAAAAATGTCACATCTCAATCTCTCAGATCTCTGGAAAATCTCTTGCGCGGTTTACTTGCTCGCAGCAGCGGATTTATCGATTTTTTTACAGTTGTTCTCCCGTTTGAAGTGCGAAGTGCCTCGCAGCCGCGGATATTTATTTTCCGTTATTTCCGCATGCGAGTCCCTTCGAAAAATAAAAGAGAAACTCAATGACGAACGATAAGCAGAATTCCATGTCCTATACAAGGAAGAGTAAGCGGAACACGCTCTCGGTGAAACGGAGGACAACAAATCGAGTGGCAAATATTGAGAGAGGACGCGACAGAGAGAGAACGAAGAAAGAGAGAAAGAGAGCGTAATGTCGCGCAAGGTGCAAGTATTCGCGAGTGGCAAATATTAGTGAAGGGAAGAGGAAAGGAGTCGTGCGAGGATTCATGAGATGACGAGAGCAGGCAGAAAGAGAACTCTCGTTAACCCAAAAGCCCCGAGAGCTATACACAAACCCGCGACCTGAGACTTTCAGCCCGCGCTCCTTCCCGGAACTTTACGTTTATTAAGAGAAATTCAGAAAGTTTCAGTTCTTTTGCGTTAAGTTCAGAACTGCTGCGCTGTGGATACACACCATCCGATGCCCGTGGATGCAACTGGATTGTAGCTGCGAATGCGTTGGTTGGCAATCTTTTCTGCGCTGTAGCTCGATAAAAAACGCGAGCAAATCGGAAAAACCAAAATGATTTTTCATTTCATTGATTAGATTCCATCTCGCGTCTAAAGTAGCTTTTTAAATCTGTGTTGTTTCCTTACCATAAATTATAAGTAAATGATACGTATTACGTTCTATATGTATAAAAGTATTTTATGTAACTGTAAAGTTTTAATCTAATTTTACAAAACAACGAATTTTCTTTCCACGTAAATTTGACGTTTTTCAAATTAATTCTTGTCTTACTTCTGTGATAAGATTACAACATAAACTGCTCGGGTAAAAACTTGATTGAGAGTGACGATCATCATGTCTACGAAAAAAGCTAGGGAGAAAAGCCAAACTTTTGTTCGTTGATGAGAGAGACTCGTAAGAGACAAAACAACTACGAGAGGCGAGGAATCCGTAGAACGTAGGCGAGAGGCCATGAAGGCAGATTTCCTACGAAACGGGTGTCGCTTTAATGAGGCTATTATTCCACAAGTTTGTGTACGTACCTTGGACAAAGTGGTAGGGTGTGGATAGAGGTTGACGAGACAGCTCTGCCTTCTAAGCCGGTAGTCCCAGCGTGTCTCCAAGTGTGGAATTTCCATGGTGTCGCAAATGCTTTGCACGTGAGACGCCGTGTGCGCGCTCTGCGGTCCAAAAATTGCCGCCACGCCGTTTCGGAGCAAATGGCACACTACAACACACCGGTATATTCCGCGATTAATATAAATGTCGTATTAATTGTGTGTGTGTTGGTTTTTAATTTAAATATTGTTGCGAGAAGAAATACAGAAGCTATGCATTTGTACAATTGATTTTATTTGTATAAAGCAGAAAATTTAACAGAAAATAATTACGAGATGAATATATGTACAGTATAAGGTTCAGTTTTACGCAGAAATTAATCGTTTTGATGTACAGTACAGAGGTTGCACGACATAAATATGGAATAATGCAAACTGAAATTGGTTGAGGTTGGTAGGAAGCGGTTACATATGGATCGATTAATTAGCCAGCTCGCTTCTATTATCATAATGTACATGTAGATGCGAGCTCGTAACACGCCAAGCAAGATAAGCGTGACGTGAATGTTGCGAGCGCTACAGCTCGTACTGCCGGTGTTATATAAGCTGAACGAAACAGAATGACCGATCCTATCATAAATCGATCATGGCACCGTCACCTAATGTGATTAGGGTCGTTTCGCACATCGACAACATACCGTCTGTAACATACATAGCCCCTGTTATAAATTAATCATCGCAACTCACGCGAACTTAGTCGCGGAATGCAAGCACCGCATGTTGGACGATCTCCCGGACTTCACGAGCTCTCCATTCGTCGCCGTGATAAACGACGAGGTATCACCGAGACATCCTCCCGGGATCTTCCACCAACGTGTCGCATAACTCGCGAGATCAATCTCTACCATTCTCTCCCGATTTAATTTGGCGAATAAATGTTTTCGTTACAGTCGCGGATGCAACTGATTTCATTTATACCGGCGCATCACGTGTTCTTTAACAAAAGAACTTTCTTTTCCTTACTCTAACAATAAATCACTTCCCGTCAAGCTATACAACCATCCACTCGGTGGCGTGAATGTCGCAAAATCCCTGTCTTTCCTCTGCGCTCTCTAACAATTTCCGATTCGTTTACTTCTACCCGCGTGTTCTTTCCAGCGTGAGAGGAAACGACGTTATTGTCTCGCTGAGATCCGCATTCACGAGCTTCATCCCCGTGAATTACGTTTTCGCTCCCTGTCTTCGCGATCGTCTTGTCGATTTCGCGGGTTCATCATCTTTGTCGTCGATGAGAGAGAGAGAGAGAGAGAGTTTCACTCGATAAGCGTGAGCGAGTAAACTCAAACGAAAGAAAATTGTTCCGTGCTCCGGGACGTGCACTTGGCGAAAGATTACTTTGAAACTCGTTTATGATATCTTTCATTAATGAAAAAAAAGCGTTTCGATCGTCTTCGTCATTGAAGATCGCAGGATACTGTGAAAATTGCTCGAAAAGTCGTTCTATCTAATGACGAACATTGTCGGTGTGTTCCGATAGTGATATGCTTGTTCTTCCTCGTTAAATCGACATTTCTCCTGGCCGTTCATTTATTTTTATACTCACACTAGTAATTAAATTCTACGACGTGAGCACAAACCGTTTTAACGAACAGACATTAATTTCTCTCGTCTTTCTCGCCTCCGAACCACGATAATTTTTCTTTTCTCCGACGTACGTTAAAAAAAGTGCGTAATTTGAAAGAATAACCGGCTCATAATCTATTATCTAGCACTGTTATATATGTAGCTATTAATAATTATATTCTATTAGACGTTCTTGTGGAAAGAAAAGTATTTTAGTTAAACTCATTATTATATATACATCTCGTATTAAGTGCGCAGTAATTACTGAACATTTCTATATCATATTTCTTATATTTCTTTTATTGAATTTTATGTCTTTATTACGTACCTACATTTCTAGTGGGAAATAAATTGAAGACGACAAAATAATATTCAGCACAGAGTATAGTTTTTATCTTTCTTTCTTTCATAAGAGAATAGACGCATATCTATAAATTCAGTAATTAGCACAAGACCATTTGAAATTGATCAAATAAACTGCCGTTTTCTCTATTTGTAATCGAACTTAAATCACACGGATGCAATTTCGATCGTTCGTTAAATTTTCATTAATTTGGAACTGGAATCAGTTCCAAATCTGAGAGAGAATTTGGAAAAGCTCAGAGATAAAGCGTGCGCACGCGGCTTTCAGCACAAGCGAATGCGTATTAATTGCATCGCCGACTTTTCTGAAAATTTGATTAAATCACTTTGTAAAAGCGCAACATCAGGGGTAGCGGAGCGTATGAACGCGAGCGTGTCGCCACCGGGCGAGCGACAGCTTTAATCCGGAGTTACCTTTTGATCATTTATTCTGAGCGAAAACCGTCTAATGTCCCCTGCAGGCTGCTCCGCCCCGGTAAAAGGATCAGACCGTGGAAAGAGAGGAAAGGAGGGAAATGGTCGCGCATCTTTCGATCCCTCCCCCGTGCTTCACCTGCGCGCGTGTATATCTTACCGCAGTCAGAATCTCTATAATCGGGCAAAGTCGGCTTCCGCGGCCACGGAGTCTCAAAGTAATACCCGGACAGCGCTGCCGGCGTTTTAAGGCTGAAATATGATATGCGCTATATTGAAATTCCGGATGCAATTTCGTCGGACGGCCCCGGGGCAATCCGTGCACGGCCATACGTATCGGTATGTATCGAGAACTTCGAGTTTTTCTATTTATTTTTTCCACTTGATCACAGCCAGAGATATCTCTCTCTCTCTCTCTCTCTCTCTCTCTCTCTCTCTCTCTCTCTCCTGAAAAAAAGATTATTGGAATCAATTTTTCGAACTGCAATACGGCTCGGCAGCGATACGCAACGCTCGTCTTTCGCTGGTTTTGAGACGCAATTGCGAGATACAGGAAAGCTTGTTATATACGTTGCCAACAATGTTATCAATTGATGTTTATAGTTTATAGTTAGCATTATGATTTCTTTTGATTTTCGCAAAAGTATCTATGAAATATCGTATATCATCCATACTGAGTCACTACCGCTTGTAAAAACGGATTATTTAAGGTTTTTGTTTAAAAAATGAGCAAATTCCTTTTTTTTTATCAGTGCAAAACTGAATATTTGCTTTAGTTTTATTATACGCGACTTATAATACGTAACACTTTTTTGTTTACGCAACATATTTTTTTTCTTCGACGAGTCGCACTGTAATCATTGTTAGCAAGGCTGCTCTTCTTTTACTGACGGATCTCCATCTTAGGCTCTTACCTCGAATGACACTGTGTGCATACACTGGCGCTTATTTCTCTGCGCTATAAGCATCTTAGACACACAACTCTCGCTTGCGCGAGCAGACAGACTGGATGCATATTGTAGGTGCAACGGAGTCGACATGGCATCCAGTTGCATCCGTTGTATCGTTGTTCTAGCTTTGCGCGCAGATAGGATTATCGCTCGGTAATGTATCAAAGCCAGTTGGCAAGCGACTCCGGTACCGAGTAATATCTAACCCCGTGATTCTCTCTTCCGCCCTTCCGAGCTTCTTCCGCGCAAACCTTGATCGCGTCTGTTCATCCTCGACTGTAATTTCACTCTGCACCTGAAAACTGCTAACGAGTACCGCAACGCGATGACACCACTCAGATTGTATTTCTTTTTATGTAGAGTAAATAAAAGTGAGTATAATTAATTTTTAAAGAAAGATTGCGAGATTTTCTCGCGCGAGAGATAATTTTATGAGAGAAGATATACATGTGTTTCTAATATTTCAGCCGTTTATAATTGGAATCAAATCTATCTTCTTATTTTGTGATAATGCGCGACTTCTAAACTATCTTTTATATATGCACCTCGATCAGTTAGTTTTCTTGCCATTTTTCCTCGGTCGAAAATGTTATTCCCCATCTTCAAGAAAGTGATATGTTTCTATTCTCTCGAGGCTTTTCCTCGTCGGTTTCACTCAAGTGTACCGGTACGTCTGGTGGCTACCGGCAATAATTCTCTTCTCTTTCGTTCAAAAGAGGCTTTCTCCCCCTGTCTGTTTCTTATTCAAGATTAGGGCATTCGATATCGTAAGAGTGTCTTACATTGCACGTCTTTACTCTGTGCCTTTTCTTATCCGCGGATTTATATCTTCAATCCGATTCGCAGACACATATCTGTTCTCGAAATTCTTATTTCTTTAGGTCGAGTTACCTTCGGCGCGATTTTAGCTCAGCTCGCGGATAAGCCGACAAAATGTAAAACCGTTTGTGTCAAGTTTGGCGCGAAGCCGTGGCACACGGAAATCGTCGAAAAGCGGAAGATTTTCAAGGTCCAGTATACCGTTTCACGATATACCGAAGAGCACAAAAAATGTAACGGTCACCGATAAGGCAAAGAAAAAATTCGAGACTCTCTGATATCGGCTATCGATGCGGTTAATAGGATATTCTGTTTTATGATTTGACATTTTCGATACTCAGAACATTTATAGCCTCTCTTCTATTGAATCCTCGTCACCGACAAGGACAAAATCCTTCACGACATTTTTATGAAACGCATCGAGATTAATCCGCATTGAGACAATTTCGAAATAAATCGAGCAATAAGTGACACAAAATTTCGTTTTAAGTTCAAAATATATGTATATGTGTGTGTATAAATCGAAGGGAATCAAATAAGAAATATGTTAATAGCAAGAAATTTGCGGGTTAATCGATCGCGTAAAATTACTTCGTTTCTTCGGATCAGTTAAGATTGATCATCAAACTCGAAATGATCATTAGACCGAGTAAAGCGGATGAGCCAACTAGTCATCTTTTTGCTCGCATCCCAAAATTCAACTCGCGTGCTGATTCGTAGCCGTCGATTGCACAAGGAACGGGAGGAACGGGATTATGTTAATGCGTTCGTCAGCGACGAGCGATAGCGGATGCTGCTAAGTACTATATCTACCGCGTCCGAAGAAGTAACGCAAATTATAGAAGTGTGGAGAAGGAAACCTCGCAGAGCTTGCGAGAGTGATTTTAATCCCCTCGCAATGAGGACCGAATTGTCCTTTAATCTTCCTAATGTTAGTTCCGAAAAGAAAACATTCGTGTCCACCCGGGGACAAGTTTCTCTTGTTCCTGAATGTAGCAGTTAGTTTGCTGAGAACTGAAACTAACTGCTACATCCGGGAACGAGAGAAACTTGTCTCGGTTGGACATCAATGTTTTCTTCCGTGGAATCTACCTGTCCGCTGTCCGATTGAAACTCGTCCGTCATGTGCGACAGTGATTTCATCTCATCACAAAATTAAGTGAAATATCTATCTTTGATTTTTTTCACATGTAAAAAATGTTTTTTTTTTTTTATTTTTTGTTTGTTTTGTTGCGCGACAAATCTCGGAGCTCTCTTTTAGCGTTAGTTTGGAATAAACAACAATTATTTAAAAAAAAGAAAAAAATATAGACTTAGATAGATTTATCTGAGGTAGCATGTATAAAAACATGGGGACATCACGTGTAACAAAAATAAACCATATAACCGTATCGAATATCAAAAGTTTGTGAAATACAAGTTTCGACACATGTGAAAATACAAAGGATGTTATATTAGAATAGACGTGTGCGTAAAAAAAATAAAAGCAGCAAATACTTTTATCTCAAATCATTTGGTTTAATGAAAAAAAAACCTCATATTTAAATATAAGATTATAAATATCTTCACTATACCGCAGAATAAAGATTAAAAACGAATCCTCCTTCGTCGAGATTGACATGACTTTGGTAAGAGAAATTACGTTTATCGCTGATCCGACGAACAAGCCGGCCGGCGGCGAGTGCGAAGGGAGATCTCGTCACGACCGAAGATCGATAGACGCACAAATAATGCATTGCTCGTCAGACAAAGAACCCTTCCTCGCGCGAAACCCGCTTTATCACGTTCCGTTGCGGCACGATGCCGATACGAAGATAAAAGCGACCGGTCGTAGGAAGAATGGGAATGGAAGATGTCTGCGTTACGAGATCGGTGATCCTTTTAGTATGCGCGTCTATCTCTCTGCATGTGAAATGAAAGACGTTCGAGTGGTCCATATCAATTAACTTTGTCAGTTGGCATTCCTTGAGAGTTATTTGATTTTAATCTTCGAAGGGAGTTAATTCTTTTGAGAGAGAAAGAGAGAGAGAGAGAGAGAAGCGATTCAATTATTGTCAATACTATTATGTTAAGAATGAAAGTGGAATTACATTGATAGTTTTCGAATCGTGTTTGCGCGAATAGTTGGAAGCGAAGATATAGTGTAATACGTCTCATGTCTTCGTCTCTTATTTTGAAATCGTGGTAACTCATCGAAGACCGGCTCTTTCGCGTCTTCTTCTGTTATCGCGAACAAGAGTTCGTCCTTATCTTGCAATTATATTACAAAGGTCTCGGGTTATTCTCATGGCGCCATCGCTCATGCAATTCTTCGCGACGACTTCGGCAGTTCTCTGACTTTCAGTAACTCGATATTGAGCAGTTCGCTCTTGACTGCTTCTTCATTTTGTTTCATTTGGCGTCTCCATAGAAACTGGGTAACCCTTTCATTGCTCTGAGACGAATGCTGTATGAAGTATTAAACTCTAATAAAGTTTTAATAGCAAATTTAATGAATGAGAAGTTTTCTTTCAACGTTTTTTTATTGCAACGTTTATTACATTTTTTTTTATTGTCACACTTTGCACTGTGATTAGTTTTTATTAAGTCTTTTATGGAGAACCGAGCCCTAAGGGGTTGAAGTATCATGAAAACGGATATCGTTAAAAGGTTAAGCGATAGTACTCGTGCTGATTGCAGTCGCAGCCAATTTTCCAACGCGCTGTTGAGAAGTTCACTCCGGACGGTCTTTAAACTCTCAGGTTCTTCGTGTCGAGTGTAGTTTTTGTACAAACTTGGAAGATTAACTTAATGCATTAGCGCGAGGATCCGTATTAGTCGGTTCCCTACGGTACGGCCCTTGGAGTTAACCCATCGTTTAACTGTCCTCTCGCCATCGGCCAAATAGCCGAAATCTCTTCCGGCTCAAAGACCTTTCCGGCGGCGAAAGCGAACTGTCACCGGCGAAACAATTGTGAAAGAGCGAATTGAATTTCGCTGCTGCTGGTGCAACCTGCACAGCCCGAAATGTACACAGGATTTTTATTCTTCGAGTTTTCGATTTTTCTCTTTTTTCGGCGACGGTCAAATATGTATATAGCTGAAAAAATACGTATCGTTGAAGCAATGTTTGCCAAAGTTTTCGCTAGTCGCCGCGCCATTTGACCAAAATGACTGAGCAAATAACGACCTTTAATCACAGCAAGTTTGAAATACATTTCAAACAATTTCATTGTATTACAGCCGTCTACTTCACAAGTTGAATTTATAATGAAATAACACTGAGTGTGTTCGTTACGTCGTCGCTTGTAAATTTAGTTTATAACAACGCGCTCCAATTGAGATCCTTTCGCGAATAAATCTCCCCCGTTTCTCTCGACCGTTAGACAACGCAATCGCGAACGTAATCGTGCCGACGAGATCGTGATTTACTGTTATGTTTGTCGGCATAGTGACCATTTTATGATCGCCTTAGCTGCCATTACGGACATTACTGCCACGAGCGATATTATACGCGTGGCGACGGACCGATCCATTTTTCAAGAATCTCGCGAATGTGGCACGGGGATTACCTTGGTATCATATATACCCCATACTCGTGGTACGGCTTACTTTATGTTCTACGTAAGGTATCCCATAACCGCTCGATAAACTTCCTCCCTAAGCTATAATAAATATATTTTCTGAATACTAAAAAATGAAGTACGCGAGATTTTTCCGTCACAATCAATACTTCTTCCTCAATAAATATATATAATAAAAGTTTTACAAGGAATATAACAAATATTGAGAGATTAGAAAGATTTTGCTTAAAAAAAACTTTTTATTTCGAATAAAAAACACGCAAGTGAACGGATCAAGATATGTTAATATTGAGAAGTACATTGTATATACACATCACGTAAGCACATCCCCGTACGTGTAATAGAGAGAAAGAGAGAAAACCTCGTACATATACGAAAATTCTGCAAACCCAGCGCGAAGTAGCCTGGAAAAGTGGATCGGGTGGCGGAATTTTCACGGGCATGCTCGTTTCCTTACGCTTCGTGGCGGCGGTTTATGGATTTTATGAGGCGAGGGCTCGTATAACACCAGCCCGTGAATCGCAAGCGGAGTGCTTATTTACCCCTCGGCTCGTTAATTCTCGCTAAAGTAAAGCGTGGACATGGTAATCCGGCCGGCAGACGCCGAACGAGAGGATATCGTATCGTTTAAAGCGAGCGTTTACACAATTCCCTTTTGATGATCGTCTCGTATACAAGGAAAATATACAAATATATACGAAGAAAATGTTTCTATCCAGTATGATTATCAAGATTGCATTGCATAAACTCATCTTTAGGTATGCGTCTTTCAGTATATACTAATCACCAGCAAAGTTTAAAGCCTTGATATTAATAATAATTTAATGTGCATTTTTTTGTCATAAATTCATTTGTGAAAAACGCAAGTTTTACAAATTTATAAAAGACGCAGACATTGACTTAATCGCTTTTTAATTTCATCTCGATAGAAAGATTTTTATTGTAAATATTTAAGATTATTAAAGCTGCTTTGTAATATCTTTCTATCAATTTCCAAGGTGGACCTTGGTAATGGAGGAGAAATTTCCACCGACGTTGGGCTAATTCTCTGTCGGGATTGGCCGGATAATCGCAGTTCTACAGTATTCTATACTTTCCCCGTGAGGAACAGTAGTCATTTGTCTCACGGTAATCCAAAAATCCATTGAGGAAACTCCGAAACCGTAGATTGCGCCAGCGCATATAACGTAAAGAGGGAAGAGCAGAAAGAACCGAGGAAATGGTGCGCTCGCTCAAGCGCACCAGCTCGGTAGAACGCGTTCGTTGGATTTAAATATATTAATTTTCAGTTCGTACAGTGTGTGTGAGAAGGAGAGATTTGTCAGGTTTGCGCGACAATTACACGATAGGATGAAAAGCGATTTATCACATTTGTGGGAACCTTTGCGTTAACGAACATTCGCGGACGAAATTCGCTCTTTGTCTACCGAGCGATGATACCGAACACGTTACCTGTGAAAATGTTCTTCTCACATTAATTCACTCACCGATTATCGATATCGGTTCTAAGTGCCACGCGCTCTCCCCACTGCTAGCTGGTAACGCGAAATTGATACGGTTCGATCTCGTAACCGGCGCATCCTGCATTACAATTACAATACTTACCGATGCGAAGCTCGTGCATTATTCTTTTATCGGTCTTTTTTCGCGCAATGAGATTTCCTTATCTTCTTGCGCATAACTGTTTTCAAATCGTCGAATAATGGACTTTCCTAGAGCACGACGAAAGTTACTCAAAAGACGTTGCCGCGCTTATAATTGATTGGTACCTTTCACCTCTCTTCTTTCTTTTGAAGTATTACTCCTTTCGAGTTTATCACAGAAAGAAGCGATACATCACTTTATCCACGACAGCGTAATGTAAGGTTCTGTAACTTTGAGGAACGAAGGATTGAAGTGTCTTTAACATCGCAAGTGATGCGTTACGGCGTAATGTTTGCGGAAACTCGTTTAACATTTTATCGTCTTTTAGGTAATAGAAAAGTAAATGATGTTTACATATGTTCACGTCTAATCAAGATTGTACCAGAAAATTATTTAAAAAATATATATATATAATTTAAAGAAAAAGATTATTTTAGTGGAAAAAAGGTGGAATGTGAAATACATATAAAATAATAAAGACATATATTATATAATAAGTAATATTACGCGCTAAAGTATTTTTACATATACGTTTGTTGATCAAAAAATCATTGATGAATGTGTGTGTGTATGCATTTGTGAGAGAGATATCCGAGGAAGGCCATAATTCATGAACAATGAGAAAGACACACAACTGGTAGAGAACTATATGTAAATGCAAAAGTCTGGCGAGATTACATATTTAAAATGTCCGATCTGTTTTTTTGAACAGTCTGATCGAAGGACAGTTTTGTGGCGGAATCCGTGGTATGCAAATGCAGCAGCGCGGTTATATTTGCATACGCAGAAAGGTGCGTGAGTTGTGCGGTCACACGCAACTCCACCGCATGTACGTGCGCATTCCACTATTGCACGCGCAAATTGTATAATGTCACGGCCGAAATACGCGTCACACGATTATAGTTGCCGCGCGCGAATTGCCTTAATTGATGTCTCTCTGTTGATCGAAATGCGATCCATCGTTCGGAAATCCGCGCAATTGAAGATAGATAAGTAGGTCTCACTTGGCGTGTTATAAACATTGCAATCGAAAGATTTTAACTTTGTTTCACCGTTTCTCAAAAGTTTAACATTTTGTTTTAACAACAGAATGAGAATTTAAAATAATTTGAAATATTAGCGAAAGCTCTACACTTTAAAGTAAATAAAAAAAATAATATACTTTACGTGTTTACGTGTTTACGTGTCATATAAGTTAATATGCAAAAATGGTGAAATATTTGTATACACTTAAAAAGAATAATTAATGTTGCAATATTTGGAACATTCTGCACATAATATCACTCCACATATTTAAAAAATAAAATTACTTTTTAAAGCTTTATTCTTGTCATCGCCTAGTTGGTACACGAGATGTATAATACAAAAGGAATGTTTTATAGATTCTGAGTGCTCTCTCTCTCTCTCTCTTTCTCTTCTCTTCTCTTTATTTTGCAGGAGTATATATAATAATATTAACAAATATATGATGCTTTATCACATTCTAATATTTTGCTGCGCAAACATTTGAAGGAATTTTAAGTAATAAATTACACTTGTTTGTTTGCTATATACTTCTTTGATTATTTCAATGATTTTTGTAATCAGAGTGCCTCTGAAGCACTACACTCACTTATTCTGTGAGAAAAACATTGAAAGCACATTTTTTAATATTTTCCGACGATGTTTTTCTGAGAAAAAAACTGTGATTTTGTGTATGTAGCACGTTCTTAATTTTTCCTATCAAAATTATACTCACGTAACATCGCGCAATTAATGACTGCTCGCTCGCGCGCTTACATCGTGCAGGAATTTCCAATAATTCTATGCGGACGTGACATTAATTAATACGCCAAAATGAATGCGTCGCTAGTCCGTTACAGAAAGTCCGTTCATACGTGCGCTCATGAACTCGAACGCGTGTCAAATATATTTCGATCGTCAAATGCAGGAATATATAGGTAGGAGCATGTACGAAATCAATGGATGACGCGCGCGCGATCGGTACAGGAGGGAGCCAAATGCGTTACGCAATAAATTATAGCTTCGTAGAATCCGGCGCTAATCTGGCAATAAGCCACCTGAGCTATTCGCCGAGATTCAGGACAAAATTATACCAAACCCGTAGTCGATCGTCCGTTCCGGTAATCCTCTCTGTACTAATCAACAGAGTAACTTCCGTACAAGTCATCGATAGAATTATCGTATTTGTACTGATGTCCCGCCGTTATAGTTCTCTCTCGTTTATAATGGAGAACGAAATAAATATCTAAATCCGTTCGTCATGGACGAACACTATGCTTTCGGAAGCAGAATGTGTGAAGCGAGAGGATCGACCTACATATTCGTTCCCTCGCATTGTAATTAAGCTAGAATCTATAGATACAATGTATGTGCGTGTGTGTGTGTGTGTGTACGTAAAGTGGGTTGCAGAGCAGTGTGCACAGTCTATTGCCAGCATCGTAGATTATTATGTACCGTCTTGATACTACCCGGCGGCATATGAAACGCGTATCGTGATACAACGTTATCGGCCACTTGTTGTCCAGAACATACTCCGAAGCGCTTTCTCTTCCTTTTTTTTGTATTTAAAAAAAAAGAAAATAAATTTTTCAAAATAAAGTAAAACAGTTCGAGATAAATTGAATTATCCGCAAGAGAAATAGAGTTATTATATGCGAAGAACACGCTGGTGACCCGTTTCGTGGTGAAGCTCTTGCGGACATGTGGCCATTCCTCAAATTAACACGCTGCTCTGAGACCGCCGTCAATCAAACCTCGGAATCTCCCCTTGTAATATCACAGTTTCCCGACAACGCGTGCTTTGTCAGTCATTTCGTTATTGCGGAGCTTCTGTTGTTGAACCTTTCATCTTCTAAATGAATTAAATCATATTAAGCGCTAATTATCGTATCAATGGAACAGCACACTTTATTTCATTGATGGATATATTTACAACTATATACGCTTTTATCTTTTGCTAAATAAATTTTACGGTGTAGGACAGTATTTTATCCGCGGTATCGTCGACTTAATAAAATCACACAATCGCTCATTCCATTTTCGTGCGCATCAGTCACCGGAAAAAGAAAGCAGCGACTGTAACAGAGGCGGAAACTATGCGAATGTGTGTGCGCGCAAAGGTCTACACCGCGAATTCAATTTTCATTTACTTAGACACGGCGACGTCTCCATTCCGCGTATTCGCACGTGGAAGCGCATTCCTGTTCCGATGTCTCCGGTTATATTACATTTCCAAACGAGGTGCTTCTCATACGGCATTATCTGGTCGCCTGATGCCGGCGTGCAGCACCGCGACGCTGAAGGAGAAGGGAGCAGGAATGCGTATATCTAGAGGCAAGCAGAACTTTGCTCTCGTCCCGCGACGTGGAATTGCATTACCGGCAACCGCCTTTCCTCGTAGGTAGATAGGTAGGTAGATAGGTAAGTACGTACGTACATAAAGTGCCGGTCCAGAAATACATATCTTCGGTATCCCGCTTGGGAATCGAAACGAATTACGCGCGTGATCACGTTTCTGTAAGAGGAATACCATAGGATCGCGGCCTTGTCCGCATTCCGTTGAGGAATTCAAGATCCAAAAAATCCACTTTACGTTTCTTCATGATTAAGTCTTTTAATTCGCGATCCAAGACTTTGTCTTCATCGATAATCTGACGCGCGTTTGTTGCGACACTGTCGAAAGTGTATATACCTATACTCTTTTTGAAGTTCGCGTGTATACTTCAATGAAAACAGAGGTGGATCGAATAGTTTAATCCTTAACAGGTTAAGATTGCTGATTGATCAGAATTATAGACTTTGACGGACAGGCAAGCGACTGAAAAGATACCGATATTGTAAGGAAATATAGCGCGACGGAAAGGACGCGAAGCACTAACTTTATACAACTTTGAGAACGGTTAATGAAGGATAGATAGGCGGCGTAAAGTTTGACAAAGCTAACGATCGTTGAAGCCCGATGGTGAAGTTGTGAATGCTGCTCGATGTATACAAGAGGATGTGCTACGCGCATATAAGGGAAAATTATGAGAACGATGCTGGGATGGAGAATAGCTTACGTGGGACGACTGATAAGTATTTGAAACGACATGTAGAGAGCGACAGTAGAACATTACATTGCCAACGTTGATAAGTTTTATTCTTCAAAACAAATGTCAAACGCTGACTCATTACAATACGCTATACATCTACGCGTCGTTACTTATCAATCACCTTTGTATAATAACAGAACCACACTGATAAATCGTTTTGATGTATCTGCACAGGAATGCAAGTTCCATTTATAATATAATCTCATTTGTATGTTAAATAGAATTCTTACTCAAAAACTCTTAGACTCTCGTATTTTAAATAGGCAAACTGTGTGTGTCAACAAGTTTTGATATTTTTAATTGTAGGAATTTATACATAAAAAGTTTACGTATGCTATAATTAATATTAGTATCTCATAAAAAGTTCTTGTATATTATTATTATTATTATTATTATTATTGTTTATTTTAAACTTTTGGTTCCCAATTGACGCGAGAAAGTCAATTATTTCTATAAATAGAGAGTGTAGATAGCCCAATTATCCTGGAAGGGGCTTCTGTTCATTGTGACATTAATCTCAGACTAGGCTAACATAAACTAGCTTTAGCTTTAGTCAAGCATGATTGTCGACAGGAGGATCTCTACTTGCCAGGTTTGCAAGCGTTTCAGTCAGCGCTGATTAACGTTGTCGTCCGATGAGGCTTCCGACCTGCGTCAGCTACCTATATCGGAATCCCTTTCGCCGCAACTTGATCATACTTATCGCATTCAAGAGTATAACACCCTGGTTTATATGCACTTTGAAAGCGATGTTGGTAACATCCCTTCAGATTTCATATTTATGTAGTTAGAGGATTCTCATTTATCAAATTTGCAACTCTTGCTCAGTGGCACTCGACATTACATACTTCATATATAATTAACATGTAATTCTGTTATTATTTTCCCGACGCATGTGCAAAACTATTTATTACTTGAAAAACGTTTTATTAAAATTATTTGACATTACAATTATAAAACAGATTTTTTACATGAATTTTTCTTGAGTGTTAGCACCATATTATTGTCAAACACAACAAAGACAGATAATTAAAAAGATAAAAAAAACACCTGAAGAATTCAATAAAGATTGTCGAAGAAGTTCTAAATATTCTTAGATTATTAAAAATCTTTGATTTGAGTGATCGTTTTTCATGCTTGTCGAGAGAAGATCGCCTCAATTTCCCCTCTATATTCATGCGGTTCGTTATCGTAAAATTGGTGTCCACGAGGTTGTCCCCATTCACGACCAGGCCAATAACTGTTCCTCTCGTCATCGTCCTGGAGAAATAGGACGACGACCCCATATTGAATACAAGGCTACAAGCAACAAATACCGTGTGTATTTATACGATGATTGATATGTATCCGAAACGACACATAGATAGCAACATTAGTATCACATTGTTGTTGTCGGTGGCAGAGTTTCATTCTTCAGAAGAACGCTGACTCATTATCGTATTGTTTATTTTTTATATTTAGTTGTATCGTTTAACATTTATTCTTCTGAAAGATGAAACTTGTCAACGACAACAGCAATGTAATATTGTCGCTACCTATGCGTCGTTTCGGATGCTTATCAATCGTTTCTCGTATGTATTTTGCTCTCGCACAACGTTAAGCGTCCTCGACAATCTAGAGCGTCTCGTGCGTCTCTCGAGAGAGCGTCTGCAACACAATTCCGCAAACTCATTCATGATCCCACCGCGCAAGTACCGCGTTGCATTCGATATGCATAACGAACCCGCGGCGCCAGTCGTCGTCTTATGTAATCGAGAAACGAACGTTCGGAAAATCTAGAGACGTCGGCATAAAGAGCAAATAAGAATGACATTTACACACTTACGCTATATAATTACTTGACACTAAATATCACAAATAATATCTTTGTAGTTAGAAGTTTGTAGAAGACATATAATTTTATTCTTCGTAATTATAACACGAGACATCTTGTGTTTATGCTATACAAGTTGCAATTTGTAACTTGACGTTTTACCTCTGTATGCCAGCGATTGCATGCACGTCTTATTGTTAGCTGCTACAAGCCGGGTCAGCGTCGTAATTTCAGCGACGTAGCGCAAACCTATCTGCGACTTTGCGACAGGGAGGGTAGATACTATTATACCAGGCGTGTTTAGCGGTCGTGTACAATACCAGGACGAGTCACGCGATTGGGAACAAGTCTATATAATCAAACCAAGGGAAATTGTGCAGAAACTTTACAAGGCATTTACGGCTGAACTCGTGCTGATATACTAGACCACCGTTGTAAATATCCTACGCGCTGAGATATTCGACGACGATTAGCAGAGGCGAATTATGGGACGCGATTTTCTTTAATCTAATAATTCCCAAGGCCATTCGGCAGTATGAATAAAATTTCTTCGCAAGCTTCTTCTCAACATTTTTACAAGTTCACGAAATTTCATCATGGAATCGTAAGAAAGTTCGAGAGCTCACATTACAGTCGACTGAGTGGTAAACTCCGGTCCTTGAGATTAAAAAGATTTTACAATTTTGTGTACATAATCGTTATGATCCGTTTTGCGCGACGAGAGATTTACAAGCAACTTGCGACACATTGCGAATCAAATCAAGAAACGCCGCGCGACGAGGATATATCGCCGCGTGGAATAATAGGAATTTCGCTTCCTGAAATTTGTCTCGTTTTATCCGACCCCGCCCAATCGCCCTACTTTCCACGCTGGCAAGCGTGAACATGCGTGGTAACGATTGACACGTGACTATAGACGCGCAAGAGACGATATATCACAGCAAATCCCTGAATTTTTTCCCTTCTTTTTTATCTTCTTGATACTTTTCAAAGATCAACCGGACCGTGTAGAGCTTTGCATAATTCTCTTATCGGTTTAAAAATATTAGCTTCGGAGAGAGTATTTTGTATATTCTTATACTTATCGGATTATACTTCGTAAGTAAATTGTGCCAATCGAATTACGTGAGCGTAATAATGTTATCGCATGAAACTCTAATCTCTCGAAACTTGAGAAAAAATTTTATTTGCTTCAGTAGAACGTATCGATATTGTCGCGAGCATATAGCGATTTCCGCGGGTGACACATGTGTTAGGCCTGAATGCACATGCATATGCTTCCTCGTCTCGTTCTTCGCTTCCGACAGAGCAGTCGATGCGGAAATGGGGAATTTCGCATTGCCAATGTCGCGTAATCGGAAACGGCGCACGGCCTCTCGTGGAAGAGGGAATCCGAGAATCCGCGATGTGGCGTTGGCGGCAGCAGTGCGAGGAATAAGCGCGTATGCAAAGCAGGCGATGGTCCGAGGGGCTGAAGCTTAATGAAAAATCGATGTACCCTGTTTCCCGAGCGCGCTCTCCCCTGACCATAGAGAGAAAGAGCGGGATGGATGCGCGACCATCCGATATAAGTATATCCGCGAGCACCGAGCGGTGGCAACGGCGCCGACCGGGCCTGGAAAAGGCGGATTGCGTTCTCCGCTCGGATAAAAAAAACTCGCGACTATGCAAATTCCTCGGCGTTGAAATCCCACGAAGGAGGATTAACAGAACCGGGACCTCGTCGTCGGTAGGTGCACTGGAACTTGCCTTTATATTCCGCGGTCGTGCTCGGTGCCGCGCGGAATGCTCGAAAAGCGCACGAATTCTGTGACTCATTGGGTTCTCGCTCCTAATGAGAACATTAAACCGCGGAAAATAAGAATTATCACGGATTATTAAACTTCTTGGAGCTGCGAGTTATCGTAAAGTTCTTCGATTCCGAGCTTTATTGTTTTTAATTACATAAAATTTTAATGATGCACGCGAGAAAGACGCGTCAATTTTAAATTGACGAATATATGAGAATATAAGTGTCAAGAAATCTTATTTGAAAGAGTACCGTTATCGTTTTCGAAAAGAAAACGAACGAGATTCTGTGTTATTTTGATAATTAATTATGCCGTCGTGACAACGCACATTAACTGTGTTGGATTCACGTGAAGGATACTCTCAATGTGCAACGCGAGACCTTAATATTCTACGGCTAAATTATATCTTTTTGTGTTACGAATGGTCGTCCATTCGGTGACGTTTATTACCAAGCTGCGAGACGGAAGGATGCATTCATTTTCAACTATTATTCGCCGCAACAAATCGCACTGTATTCGCAAGAAAACAACGCGATGTCTAAGGACGTTTATTAATGAGCGTCGACTTGTCGTCTCGTCAACCGCTTGTCGCGAATATTCATTCACAAAGTTGTATTGTAAGACTTTCTGTTCCTCACTAACAATCCGATTAACGTTCCCTCTCTCTCGCTTTCTCTCTTGTGTCCTCCCGACACTCTTATGCAAGCGTAATTTATTGTTCTCCTTGCGGAACAAGAACCAACCGCGATGAAACTTTCCTTCCTAATATTTTACAGACAAAAATCTTCGCCGCTGTCTAATAGAACCACGTGAAATTAATCACATTCGCATAAAAAGCTCGAGCATGAGGTACGATTCTGTTCCCTTATATACCCAAGTCTTCCATGAATGAAGAATGAAAGATATGATGAATCAGTCGTATTAAATTACATTCAGAAGAACAAATTGTCTACGGTTATATTCTAATAAGGAACACGACGATATGAGAATAAATTTATAAGAATATTATATTTTCTGAAAAAATTTCGCTATTTTTATAGCTCCCGTCGGGATCTGAAATTTCCATTTAAGTTAAATAGCCGTGTATTTTGGTATGCAGATGAACGTATTCGAAGAATTGTGCCCTGAAGTTTCTTTGAAAGTTATGCACCCTTCTTCCGGCGGCGGTTCCGAGGTCTTTGTTAAAAAAATCATGAACGGAGAGCTATTCACTGGAAAATTTAAATGAATTCTGTCATCGAAGATTATCGATATTTCGTTCTCGCTTAGCGCACTTTACAATTATGCAACAGTCAACCTCCTTTTTATAGAATTTTTATTTTAAACTAGAAAGTTTCTTGTGGATATAAATAGTTTGCACACTATCCGTTTTTAATCAATAAAATTTTAATTGTTTTGCGTTGTTTTTTCTATTTATGTGCCTAGTTTTGCAACAAATAAATCAAAATTGGGATAAAACCGTAAGAAGTCGTATGTTGGCATTCATAAATTTTTGTGATAATTTGTAAGTGATCAAAATTAAAAACATCCATCTGTAATTTACGATGAATCAAATATAAATAATTTATTTTATAATATCCACTTTGTCTTTATAAACGAAATTTATT
This sequence comes from Pseudomyrmex cubaensis, assembly GCA_014825685.1. Taxonomy (NCBI): domain Eukaryota; kingdom Metazoa; phylum Arthropoda; class Insecta; order Hymenoptera; family Formicidae; genus Pseudomyrmex; species Pseudomyrmex cubaensis. The sequence goes on along the minus strand of QVOA01010388.1, from coordinate 164,208 downwards.
ATAATATATTGTTGCTGTGTTATAAAGGAAACAGACAACAAAGCATAACATGTTCAATAAATTATTCTGGATGGTGTGGAATATGTTCGGTGCGTTTTACATATTTCATACAAAACGATTGAATTTTTCTACTACCAGAAAGTGTACACATAAGTATATATATTCACATGTCGAATGCATTCAATACTGCCTATAGGTATTGTTTGGTCCGTCCTTTATTGAAAATTATTTGCGGTTGTTAGCTCCTCCGTTCCCTTTCTCTCCTTCTCTCCTCCGCGCCGCGGGAGAAAAATAGAAAATTCCTGCTTTGGTGAGAACTCGCGGGGAGATGGTGAGAGTTAATAGAATTCCTGTAATGCCGAGGATGATGCAGTCCTATGTAATCCCGCGATGTGTCATCCTGTCGAACATTTCACACGCTTCGACAAAACGCTTCGGCGACCGATATTCCAATAACGGCACTCCAATTTGTGATCTGCTATTTCCTATCAATAAAACGATGTAAACATTCCTTTACCGTTTATTTCATTCTGTAAGAATCCATTAATCAATCAACCAGTCAACAAAATAATTCTTTCCGGTCTTTTTTAGTTTAGTTTTTTAACGAGAGTGTATTGCGAATTTTGTCAAAGCAGAAGAATCTCGATTTTACATGTTATTATTCATGATAATATGTTCTCCTTGTAAAAATTACAATAAAATAACTTTGTCGTGAAAGTTTGACGGGAAATATACACACACATATATATGTAGCGCGAGGGAGTCGATTACTGTTTCCACTTGAAAAAGTTCACTTTGTTTGACAGAGGTTAAACTGAAATCGAGTCAGACGTATCGATAGGTCATATGACTAACGATATTCGAGCACATTTGTTTATGGATACACCTTGATATTTCTACCTCGACACGCGCATGTAATAAAACTCACATATATGATACTGGAGAAAAATTATTTAAAAACAATACGAGATATATTAAATTTATTTTATATTGAACAATTAGTCGGACGCAAGTGCAGCAAATTTTCAATTTTTTACTTGTGTAATCAAATAAAGTAATGTCAATTTTTAGCATCGCTTAGTTAAAACAATAACTGTGTATTTGTGTTATTCAAGTTTAAATTAACTGCAACATAGAATGACGATCCGGATTTTATTTTTTATTTGCGTTATTGAGAGTCTGTTTAATAGAAGAGTGGATGAAAACGCGTCGACGCGCGGCGCGAGAAAACTCGAATGAGGGAGAGGAGAAAGAAACACGGTCGGTTGATCGCGACAGGATTTCCGCGGCAGCGCGTCGCTAATTTTATTAAAAGTAGTAAAACGCAGGGCACGAAATTATAGCTCCAAAACTCGCTGCCTTAATTGAGGAAAAAGTTTGGATCGCGCCGCAGCAGGTTCCATAAACGGGGTGACGCCGCCGCCGACGCCGACGCCGCCCATAGCTGGAGCCCAGCCGGTGCGATCGATTTGCCGTACCCGGTGAAACTTTCGTTTATCAGCCAAAAGTGGCGGTTTCGTTGATCGGGCCTGCCTCTCTGTTGTACTCGCGAAAATTTCAAATTAACCGAACTAAAATGAGATACCAAACTTGTGCACACGCTTGCGCTTCCGTCTGCTTCGACGTTTACATCGCGGCTCTTGTTGTAACTTATTGTAAATATTAGACACAGGAGGTGATGAGATAGTTAGAGTTGATAATCGCTGAAAAAAGATATTGACTTTAGACTAAAGTGTTTTAAATATACACATATTGAGTATATACACCTATATTGTAGCATTCAGAGATTTTCAACTTATAGAATATTCAAAGCATTTTATATATATATTTTAGAGATTATTAAGTTTCACAACTAAGTTACTAGATAAAATCAGTTGTTTATGTATAAGTTTTTCGGAGTATCTTTATTGCCACTATGTATTTATATGGAACACATTCCTTTTCCTTGCATTACGAAAAGAACATTCGTAATGCAAGATTAAACTACCGCAAACGTGGAAGCACTTTCCGACTTTTTTTCACTTATATTGTACCGGCGAGAGCCATATCTGAGAATTTCAAGTAGATTTACTAAATAACGAGGATCTTCTTCTTAATGAACTTCGCCGGCTCGTAAATTTATTTTAATTTTAAGGGCAGCAGCAAAACGGTGCGCACTTTGTAAGAGAGAAAAATAGCAAAAGTTGCCAGGAGAATAGTCAGCTTTCTGTGTCTTACGTGAGAGACAAGAGGAATGAGGAAACTATATTAAGTGGCGAGTTGGAGAGAATGAAAGAAAGTCCACTCACTGTTCGCAAAGGTCACGGTAGGTTTTTTATTAAATCATGTGACTCGAATAAAGAGTTACATCTATTGATTAAACAATTCCATAAAACAAAAAAATAATCGGTATCTATTTTATGTCTCCAACTTAACTTTATCTAATCTTGATATACGTTTTCACATATTTGTATCATAAAAGAGAATCTCAAAAAATCTTTAATTATATTAACTTATCGGTTTTAATAAAAATTAATATTTGAGGGAAAATTACTACTTCTGACAATTCTTGTTCTTTTTTGCATTTTTTTTCTGTAAAATAGGTGTTTAATTGCACGTATACGAATTCGCTCAAAACCACTCAATTTATCCTGGTCACGATGAGAGCCTTGCAGAGGGAAAAACTGAAAGGAAAAGCGGAAATTGCGGCGACCCTTAAGTATTCATAACGTTTGCCCGGCTTTTTTGTACGGACTGCATACCGTTATACATGCATTTTATTGGGCGCATCGTGATTTACATATCGGACATATATTATCTCCCTGGTTTTTAAAATTTTAGATATTATGAAGATTACATAGTTCTCTAACGTGAAAAATTATTACAAAGAAAAAATGTAAATATACTTTTTTTGTGTTAAGTATCGCACGAGATTTATATGTTTTTTTTTATGTATATGTTATATTCTCAATTACTGTCATTACTTTTGGTTAGCAAACAGAAAAAGAAAAGTATGTATATATAAATTTCATAAAAATTCTCATATTGTATGAAAAAATCTCTTCCCAGATTAGATACGACAGGATGCGATTTTTAGAAGAAGAGAAAGAACTAATTATTTTGCGAATTGCACAAGCGAGCGTTTGTAAGCGGGCGGCGTTGACGGTGCTTGTTGTAATTGAAAAGCTCAAAACCATAATTACACTGGCGCTTTCCGAACCGGCTAGCGCCTTTATGCAGCTTACTTTCTTCTCACTCCTCCGTCGTAATTGCATGAAAAGCTAACTCACGCCGCGAGTCCGAGCGAGCATCTCCTCGCCAACAGTTTGCTCGCTGCGAGGAAGAGAGTGTATGACGATATTCTGAAACTGGCTCGGTCCTAACAAGACGCGCTACGTGTGTCCTGATTAAATCGGCTACGGCGTTTACGCGACGCGACATTTAATGCATACTTAGAAGGTTCGCTGTGGGTATACGAAACCCGACCATCTGGCGCTGGTCACGACAGATTTGCGTGGTACGAGATAAACAACTGCCGACTGAACCACCATGTGGTAGACATTATGTTAATTATGAGGTTCATTATATTGGTATCTCTCTCTCTCTCTTTTCATTATGAATTAAACGCGTGTGTTTTCACTTAGCCCTCTACGATTTTCGCGACGCCATTTTCGTTGTCGCGCGTGAGTTATTTCGCCAAGGTTTTTCTCAAGTCAAGTGTGTGCGAAATATATACACACCATACATAAGGGAAAAAGAAAGAACATTTTGTCAACGCGAGAAACGCGACTACATTATTCATGACTGCATAGTAGCGGAACTTGACGATTTCGTTTTCTCTAGTCCTTGTCCTTTTCCGCCGGCAATCTCGCTACCACTAGTCCATGTATCCAACGTCCGTTGACGCACGAGAACGTGATCGGAAATCACACCGCAGGAAGACAACACGTCGTTACGTTCGAACCGCACTCGTTGAGAGCGCGGTTTACACTTGCATTGTTTACGCGCTTGCTAATGAGCGTACGTCGCGCAGTACAGGCGTTCTCTGTATATAATTACTCACGGGATTGGTCACGCTTAATCGCCACCCGCAAATTAGCGATTCGTTTGCGGAGAATAATATACCGGACCGGTATTTTCGTAGCTGCTCTAGTAAACGCGTTACTATATTGAAGTTTATAAATGACGATGTTGTTTTGCAATCGCAGAAACCCGGAGAAACAAAATTACTAAGTGCGAGAATTGTCATAATAAATTACAGCGACACAGAATACTATAATTTTCCTTCTTTTCGTAAAACAAAAGAAATTACAGAGACACAAAATACTGTAATCTTTTTTCCTCCCTTTGATAATAACGACGAGATGTCACTTTGTTATATTGAAATGTGTTCTTTTAGGAATAACGATCTCCCGAGCTCAACCTCTATATTACACTTTTTCATCACTGAACATTTCTTATGTAAATACAGATGGAGAAATCTTATCCAAAAGAAACAAATAAATGATGTTGATTTTTTTACGAAGTTGTTTTGCTTCTAAATATGAAATTTAACGCAAATCAGCTTTGAAAATAACGAAAAGTTAAAGGACGCGCGTCGCACGTGTATCTCTCAATTTCCTTTGTTTCGGACTCGGAATCACGTGCCGTAGCCACGGATTTGAAATAGTTTTGTGAAACTCGCGCCGTTCTCCACACGTCCAATACGTCCCCGAGAAGGTTTGCGCAACAATGCGAAAGAAGAAACCTTAAAAGTTACAGCGAAATTAGAGCGGACGACTCCATCTCGGCATCGCACAGCTTGTGGCTGTTCCCACAGCTCTGGCGCAGAACTTTTCGTTTCCTTCTGATGGTTTTCGGGGAAATTGGCTTAGAGAAAGTGAAACGAGCGAGACAACACCACCGCTTCTAGAGGGGTGGTGTGCTGCGAGTTACTTCACTCACGGGTGGGTAGTTACGGAAACGTCCCTTGGACACGCTAGCCAAGCGCCGTCGTCGTAAGCGTAAAATATCACGAGGCGTCTCTTATACTTTCGCAAGGGCGTTTCGGTATATCCTCATTTCCGTTCCGACGCCGAGGGACGTCCGGGTTTGCAAATTTCTTTTTCGTACACGATAGCTACAAGATAATCAATGAATAATACATTCGAGTTACCGAGTTAATGAGTAATTCCCTAATATAAGCCCCATTGCGAAACTTAATAGAAAGTTGCTCGTTGGATAGAAAATATTCATACAGCAAATTACTGTAATGTAGTTCTACTTTGGCGAAATTATTTTAATCCATAATATTTTGAGTGAAGTCTCGTGATCGTCTATATTGTAATATTTAATAATTTGTTTCAACGTTCATAAGCGTATAAAAAGAAGAACTATTTTTGATCGGATTAGTTTGCAAAATATCTCCACTTCTGGCAAAGTACATCAGGAGATCAGGAAAATCTTCTCGGTGCTTTACAAAGATTATCACCCGATATGATGTTGTTTGCATAAGAGCTCCGAATCTACGCTCTGAATAATATCCCTTGCGCGCGATGCATACAAAGTTGAACTCAGCGACTGTCTTTGGTGAAATTGCCATGCTATTGCTCAGCGCTGTTGCGTTTCTTTCCAACTATGCGCGATGTAGCGGCGCGCATAATCAAATGCGCACATCCTCGTTAACTTCCGTTCCAACTCGCGTTTCACGGTGGAGAGAATGGCAGGCTATATTACCGAAAATTCCGAGACAGCCAAGATGGAATCGTAAAATTGTATTACCAACAACCGCGTTGCCGCGCAAAGGTACGAAGCGAACAAAGGCACCGCAGTCCCCGTTTGTTTTTCCGTTGTATCGTAAAAAGACGGCGAGACCGAGTCCAAACGACTATCCTCTCGTTCTGTTTGTCGAACGAAGAGGTTCATCGCCCCAGAGGCGCACCAAACCGAGACGACGAGAAGAACACAAGACCTGACGTGAATTTCCAGCATTTAATTTATCTCGCTATTGCGTCCAACGTCGCGCACAACCGTTTATCAGTACTCCTTTCTTTTCTCTTCTTTCTTTCCGTCTTTCTTTATTTCTTTCTTTCTTGAGAAACAATTGAATCGCTAATCATATAAATAATGCCAGTCACGAGATCATATCGTACACGTCATACATAATTACGTTCTAAATCTACATCAGAATGTCATTAATATTATTCATATTATTTTACATCGCAAAGTTACGAATCTTGTGTAAGCTTCAATTACAAGCATTGCGGCGAGTACGGTATTGTTAACAAAGTCTAGAGTTTCGTACCCGACAGACTCTCTCTCGTTCGTTACTCCGCGCCATGGCTATTTCGTCGTTGAATTACGAAAGGAGATAAATTTTTCGAATCACCCTCAGCAGCGAATTCGAGCGCCCTGAATGTGTGCGCGACGCGATTGCGCCCGGCTAGTACAGTCGGTTGTCGTATAGCAGCGATCGCTATGTCCCAAAAAGATTTGTTAACTTCTGGCAAACAGAAGTTTATCAATAAAATTGCTTTCACGGTGTAATACTGCCCTGGAACTACGCCAAATTCGGTCATCCAACTCCTGTGCTGCGCGCGCTTTGCACCGACTCGTACATTCGCGCGACCGGCGCGGCATGACCGATGCATCTGCACACGACTTGGCCGCGTGCATATTTAGAATGCGCCATTCGCTTTAATCATTTAGTAACTCGACATGCTAATTACGTTGGCCCTGGTTAATTCTACTCGCAAATATCTGCCCCGTGTGTTGTTATTTTACGCCGGACGTTATTAATTTCTGACTGTGTGTATATAGCTGAGCGACCGCTCATACACCACGTGTTTAGAATTATTTTCAAATTGCATTTAGATTTATATAAATTTTGACAAAATAGTAATTATCTGTTCAACACTTATGTAAGCAAGTGATTATTATATCGCGACATACACATGTCGCTCAAATATCGTTGCGAATGAAGCAAGATTTTTAATATATCGAAACTAACTTTGTTCCTCACTGACGCGCGAGCGATGTACTAAATACATGCCAAAACTACAACTAACAGAATTTAGCGCAGGAAACGAGCTGTGTCTTACTCGAGATAAGGATATTTGGGAGTTCTCTAGTGTGCAGCGGAACAAGATCGTCACATAGCGCAGTTGCTGGCATCAGTGCGATGCCACTATGCGAAAATGAAGCTTCATGGCAAGCAACGATGTCTCGGACTCCTTAATCGCGTAAATGGAGTTTATTTCACACATCAAGCGAATCGTGAACTTTCGAAGCAGTTTCGCCCGACTCTGCGTGCTGTGCATATGTTAACGCCAAACGATTCTCAGTCAACGGCAGCCGCCCTTTGTTTACGACGCTACAAGCTGTTGTACTTAGTTGTCCGACTTTTTGCCGATACTAATTAGGAATGGCTTTTAATAGATAAACATGTATTTTCAAACTTGTTAATTTTAACAAATGGAACATTTCATGCACAGAGACACTAAACTATATTACTATTAAATAAATTAAATTAAAGGTATGAGAATATGCAAATTTATTATAAAGAAAAAAGAATAGTTAAAAAATGTACATTGCACGTTGACGCTATAAAAATAATCTCTGAGAGAAATGTGTGTGAGATTAGCGAAGGATAACCAAGGAGTCTCGTATCATCCGAGTATTTCCGATTCAATTATGAAACTCACCTCGTTTTGAAGCATGGAAGCTATCTTGTGGCTGTATCACCTCGACCTGAGCGCTCAGACGAGACTTGGGCAGGATGTCCCGGTTGGCGTTGATCTTCTCCGCGGCATAGCGAAAGGCCACTTCCTGCTTGTCATCTGACGGATGAAACAACCCGCCTGGGAAATCACGCATCCATATTAAAAGGTGCTACTTTGACGAGATCCACGTGTGTACACGCTCTCTTATTTTCCACCTACAACCACACAGTTTTTTTCTTTTTCCAACCACCCTATACCTTTCTCTTGGTTCTTACGTCCACTGATATCGGCAAACGATAAAGATTTATGTTCTATTTACACCTCCGTTCAGAGCTCCTAACCAGAAAACTCTGTTACTTTCTTGTAACGTTCTTCTGCGTGTATTGCGTGATTTAAAATAAAATAGCACATACGCATAAAGAAAAACAACAAACTTTTACGAGGCTCATGAAAGTTCGACTGTTGCAACAAAAATAAATTTTGTTTCATAGACTATATCGTTATTCGATTTGATTCATTTTACTCGCATGCTTCTCTCTGTACGAAATTATTTTTATTTGATTAATAAACTTGACACGCAAATAATTACTACTGTCTACTATCATTTCATTTCGCGTCGCATAAGTGCTCTTGACAGAGTTCTTCGGGCAAACCGCTGAAATTCCGCGCCTTCCAATTCATTCGGTCGGGAGAAATTGGCGCCATAAATTGATTTTAATCTCGTGTACGTCATAAAGTAACTGTACGAGCAGCTGTGCCGGCTTGACTCTGCGATTTATAGAATTTGCGGGATAGATTTACGTCTCTCGTTAGTGACCCGCTATCGATTCACATAAACGTAAGGTCGGTCGATTTGCCGCGGTGATTGTGACAATAATGAACGTAATAACACGAACGAGAGCGGAAAAATCGAATAGCGTTAAGGTGACATAAAATGAGAAAAGGCAAAATCGGTATTTGCATCGAGAGAATAAATTTTACGTAATATTTTTGACCGAATTAGTTGAGGTGGAAATACAATAAACACATTTATAAAGCTTCTGTCGATGAAAGAAAGGAAATTAAAACTGAAAAATGTGTCAAAATCGCTTGGGATATAACGGTTTGTTGTCGAGAAGACAATTAAATACTTATTGCGAATTGCTGTGTCGAACAAATAGTTACAATAGATATATATTACGTCTATAAAAAAAAGTCGAAAATATTTTGTTCAAATTGCACGTTTATGTAAATATGTTAGACTTTTTCTTGTCGAATTTAAGTAAGTATTCACACATTGATTGTGTCACTCAATTATTTCTCACAGCAGCAGTCAATCCCTTTCAAATAATCGTTGTGACGCAATAAAAAGATTCCACTCAAATATGTCGGAACCCGAGTTCATTTCTAGTATTTTTGTACATCGAGTCCCCGCATAATTATGTGCGCAAAAAAGCCAAGTTTACTATCGTCGGTTTATGCATGTAAATTACGAGAAGTAAATACACACTGTGTACACTCCGCTTTTCATTTTGACGTCGGTTTGACGGTCCATGAGACAACATTAATAAAAACGTTGATACTAACGAGCAAATAATAAGTCCGTCATTCTAAAATGAAAAAGTTTTCGCACTCCTAATTACAAAAGCGCAAAAGAGACAACATTTTGTAAACGTACAATAGAAATTATAGGACTAGTTGCACTTTTTCATAACTTACGCAAGTAAAAAATAAAAATTATTATGCGCAAAAAATTTTTTTCCATATTTACAAAAAACTTTCACAAGACAAAATTACAAAGTTATCTGTGTGTGTATTATCCGTACTCACTCTCGCCATATAGTTTTATTAGACACTGTAAATGAATTTGTTTTCCTTTTCAAGTTATTCAATTTGCAAACGCAATTTTCTTAACAAGAGAAACTATGCAAATGGTTTGACTAGTAATAACGATGGAAAAGGCAGATTGAAATATTGTAGAAGCGGCAGCAACAAAGAGAAAGAAAGAAAAAGAGAGACAGAGAGAGACAGAGAGAGAAAGTTACAATCAATATTGAACGAGCACCGAAGAGAAGATGCTGGAAAAATTAGAAAGCTGAGAAATGCGAAACGTTTAAAATTCAATCGGCGTAATGCAAGCTAAAGGAATTTCTGACGATCTCTCTCTCTCTCTCTTGTGTCTTTCGGAGTTTCTCTTCGTACCCATTTCGGTAAATTCCTGCGCTTCCCGGCTCTATCCTTTCCGATACAGGAGGGTATTGGCCGTACACGCCATTGGTGATACGCCACGGAACAAGCGCGGATGTAGCACGAACGAATGCATCAAAACTCGCAGCAAATGCGTTTCCCTGGAGCATGTACGTGTATATCGATCTGCTTCTGCTTCTCTCCCTCGCTACTTCGGGAAAGAAAGCGTTGGGAAATCGAGTGCAACATGAATTTACGTTTCGATAAAAGTTCAGAGTGCAACTCGGACCTTCGATGTATCGTTTGGCTCGCATATGTACACTACGTTCTTTGTATGTTTTTTTTTTTTTTTAAATATAATACATAAGAGAGAGATATGATGTCATATTATATATCTATGGACTGCTGGTTAACAGTTGATTATAAAATGCCTTGTGTTACATATACCATGCGCAGTAGTACACATATAGTTTGTATCGGATTCTTTGATGAGCAAGCAACCGACATAGTTCCGTTTCGGTAAATGTCGCACATCAATAAAATGTTATCTGCGTTCCGCTGTCTGTTTTCCACAAACACTGTACCATCAATGTCGATTAAATAGAGCACTATTTTAGCAATGCGGTCTTTTATCGCTATCGTTAATTTCAATTATTTGCCTTTCTCGATTTCACGAAGCTGCACGCGCTACAGCGTATAATGATATTTTGCAAATCCACGCGTTCATTAACGTGCAAACCAAAAATAACGCTGCAGACGCAATATAATCAGTAAAAAACAGTAAAAAAACAGTACTTTAAGTAAAATTAAAACTACAATTTATTTTTAACGGTTACAAAAACTGAAATATAAGAAGAAAAAAGTAGAATGATATACGGTTACGATATTGTATTATATAATAAATTATATGTAATATAAAAAACTAGATATGTGAAATATAAGAGACTAAAGCTTTGTTCGTCGTGTATACGTTTGAATCAGTTCAAATTTTAATAAAAGAAAAAAAGAAGTTACATATCTCGTGCAAATTTATTAGATTCAGGAAAATCTGAGTACATTTTATTGGGTTACCTATATTTTTAACTAGAAGCTGGAACCAAGATTCCGTTGAGCTACAGTCTACTTAAAATTAACGGAGGAGTAGGAGAGATCTTATCTGCTTATAATATACCTTCTTTTCTCTTTTATCCTTAACGTCATTTCACGCAAAACCAAGTCGTCTCTCCGCTCGCGACTATTATCGACCGAGACATTGATAATAATTTTACTGACGCTATTCAGCGGTCGAAAGGGTCGCGGCTTTCATACTAAGGGAAGCTGGGAAAGATACTCACCTATCCTGATGAAATCAGGAAGAGCCGCGGTGTGGGCGGCGAGGAGCGCCAGCAGCAGCAGCAGCCACCTCGCAGCCATTTCCGGTTCCGGTTCACCCCGCCGCCTTCCTCGCCCTTCGTTGCCGTCGCCACCACCGCCACCGCCTTTGCAGTTCCCTTTCTTTTTTTTCTCTCTTCCTCTCTCTCTTTCGTCTTCTCTCTTTGTTCTCCCAAAGGAATTTGCGCTACTGGAAAACAAGATTGGACAGCGAATTCATTAAAATGCACGCCGCAAAACCTTCGCATCCGGCCTATCATTCGGAATATCTACCCTCATTTACGAGAGAATTGTATTTCGGGGAAACAACTCGACGTCAACGTCGCGCCAATCTCGGCAACGCGAAATCGACGATGATAAAGGGATATAGTCGACCTGTGCGAGCACAGGAGGGCTAATGGAATCAGGCGATGATATGCCCCTAAGCTGGTCATCAACGTCGAGATATTGGATGCGGAATTGTAAGAAAAAAACGTCACAAAGCATTAGGTCCGAAATTAGATACCAAATATACTGACAAACATAAAGAAAAAAGAGGATTTTCCTCGAAAAAAAGAAATTTTGAAAGGAAAACCACCCGATTTGTATGCGTGAAATAAGCACAAACAAAAATAACGAAACGCAAATAAAACCCGCAATAATTTATTATGAAAATCAGACGAAACGTCGGAGGCTTGTATCCCGGGGGACGTAATTTTAAATCAGTGAGGTCGTTTACTTGAATTCTTGCGCGATATCTGACCGCAACATGGTAGCATTTGCTTTTATACGGTATCAGAGGGCAGCTTTAACAAAAGGAAGAAACTAGACGAAGCAAGGAACGGCGTCTTGGTATTTCACGGAATATATTTCAGCGCGCGTGTAATATATTTCGGAATTATATTCAGCGCGCTTACGTAATGCTGCTACTACAAACTGCTAGCGCGTATACACGGTCGCTGTGTAACATTTCACAAAACTTGTATTTAAAAAGAGACGAGGAAAAGACATTTATGTCCATTATAGTTGTTTTCCGGCACTATGCAGTGTCCGACCACTCACGCGGACTCACTTCGCTTAATTTACTTTACCTGCTTTACCACGAGCTATAACAGCTGCATGAAAAACGAAACAAGAAAAACAATAATCGGTACGCAAACTTTTTATCTTTTATAACTGCATAAACGAACTAACTAAAACAGTTCCAGTTTATTCGGGACTGTTTTTTCTTCGGGCTAAAAGTTATTACCATTCTACGTAATTTTTTTAAGTTTTGTCTCATGTCTACGTAAAACCAAAATTTTGTACAAATAATTTAAACAAATTTATTCTATCTATTCAGTTTTACCTTAATTTTCTAATGGAAATATTTTCTATTAAAATTGGCTTGTGTACTTTTGTTAATATTGTCTAACAAAACGTCAATTATGTGATTTGTCTTGTATGCTTATCATTCTTCCGGACTAACATCGCGATGGTCAGAAGTAAAAAAGCAACAAATGCAATTCCAACACGGATGGTCGGTCAAGCGAAGGTGCCGTTGGGAATGTAGGAGACGAGCGAGGGGAAAAAATGAGGCCGCGTGCGTTTTTAAACTGCAGCTGGAGGGCTTTTTTCGCGGTGCGAGAGCCATGAACGTGCAGCTACAATGGCCGTGCGTGTACAATATACGAGCTCCGCGAAAGGTAGGACCGAGTCGGATTGCGCAAGGTTGGTAAATGCACAGCTAGGAATATAGTGAAAATACATAGCGCGGTGCCACGCCGAAGTGCTATATACGTACGTGCCCTGGAAAAATATTTGTTAATCCCGCGATGCAGATTTCGTAAGCGGCGCAAATCCCTTATTCGCCTTTGGGAAATCCTCTCTTTCATTATTCCAGATTGTCGCACGCCGAGATAGATCGCGGTTATTTTTCCATCTATTTTTCCTGAGCTTTGTGTTCGGTCGCGTATACGTAATTCATTGGCGTTGCATCGGACGTTTATAAGTATGAGCAGAGGGATTGTCAAGCGGAAGTACACGCCAAAGCAACGTGCATAAAGGTAAAGTGCAATCCTCTTTTTGCTTTATATTTCATTCTAGGATACTTCAAAAGAGTATGAAATCTGAATTTATTATATTATACGTAAGTCATAATCTTTAACGGTATTTAATTATCGACATCGTATATAGAAAATTAAATATTATATATATATATGTATATATAAACATGTAATTGCGTTTATCAATATCTGTCTCATAAACATTTAATTTGTAATTAATATATGTCGATTCTACATTTAAAATTACACAGTTGTATTTCCTATCTATCTATACGTACATATATGTATCTCTGCTGCGCGAATACACAATCAATTATCTATCTTAAATTATATTATGCGTCATATGAAGCAATATATGCAGTAATCCATGCTGTGTGGTAAGCTTAAACACCGTGGTAAGGGTAGTAAACGCGATTTGCCGCTTCAATTTCGATGCGTAAATTAACGGTAACCACTAAACTGCCATCGCTCCTAATAACATGGTTATCAGAAAACAATTAATAGAAAGATACATTTTTTATAAATATGTGTGTGTGTAGCACAATAATTTGTTTTCATTAATAAAAAATACATAGAACTTTGTCTTTTAATTTACAATACATATATTACATATATATATATATATATTGTATATTGTTTCACATATTATCTTTCCTACAAGGTTTAATCTGTTAGCTCTCTGTTATTATTATCTCAGATCTACATATATATGTATATATATATCTCAAATCTCTCTGTTTTCCGTTGCCAGTGCTTTATGAATTAATTTAATAGGACAGCAAAGACTGACATTATAGTATATGAACTCTAGCGTTATACAGCGCGCGGTGCACCATTTACCTATTTACCCGGCTCGCTATGAACTGTTCCTGAAATTACCGACTCGCGGTAGCTAACAGAGAACGGGATACGGCACTTTGCAAAACGCGTCACCGCTTCCGGACGTACGTCTGTGAGGCCTTTTTGAGCAAGCGGATGTCGCATACGTCTAATGCATATAGAGCGTCAGTTAGCGCACACACGGACCTATCGTCTATTCTCTTTCCGCATAACTTATCAGACTGACTTCCTTTTCGAGTGTGATGTGTGACCGATGCGGACGCGAATCCACATCGCATCCACGAATTTCCGATATATCGGTGAAACTCACGACAACGCTATCGCGGACATGACGTTTCTGCAAGCCTTATTCGTTCTCTCTTGTATGGCGTGTTGAAACTCGTATCGATTTGTATCGTGTAGCCTGTTGCAGCCGGAGCGAAAATTGAACAGCACAAACGCGCAGTATGCGTTCTCTCCTTAATTTTCGATATCAAATTACTATTTATGTATTGGAGCAAACCAATATACCTATATATATTTATATTTATAGATATATATATATATGTATATCACTCGCATGTAAACTGACGATGTACGCTGTCATGATTTAGTCGCAATACGCAGGAATGCGATGAATGAAAAGTGAGAGAAGCGAAACGCTCGGAGATCTGACATGTGTGCGCCGTTCGGAGATGCGCATTGAATTTTAATGATCGTTTTTGCCTTTGTGCGCGCTAAGCTTTTTCCATTGGGGTTGTCCCGCAGGACCTCGTCGACATGAAATTTTTATGGAAACACGGATCATACGTCTCGCGCCTCTTTTTCTCCACTTCGCATCTGTTCCTGCAGCTTCACGTCGTAGTGACGATTTTCTCTGGCAGTAACGAGGCTTCCCGTCTATTTTCTTTCGGAAATAAGAAAACGCTCGTGGAGATGTGAGATCATAAATACATCAACGCGCCTTCATCTCATCACTGATCGATCTGTCATCTGGCGCTCAGTGCTGAAATAGTGCAGTCACCAGCTTTAAATGAAAAATTGGGTAAAGTAGGAAAGTTGTGCTGCGCTGCAGGCAAGAAGTTGGTAGAACTACTCTAGAAGTTTAATAAGAACCGCAATATGTGTAGCAACATAAATGAATAATAGCGATCGTAAGAAGTCTGCCTTCTTGTGAATACTAAATCAAAAATTCTCTTAAATCTGCATTACATCTATCCGAGAATAAGTAGTAGATCAGATGTATGATCAGATATTTAGTAGATACTATTTATTTTGTGTACCTATATATAGGTAAATCATCAGTCGCGGCATGTAAAGCATAATTCTCACATGGAGTAGCGCGTGCACAACACAATGTTTTTCGGATTCTTATTTATTATCTCTGTTTGCATCAGAGACTCGGATAGATAATTCTTCCCCTGTTTTATTGATTTTCTTGTATTGCTTCTACAACATCATATGACGGGAGTAAATCCCCGTCACAATGTCGAAATTGCGTAAAACGCGTCGCGCGGCTGCACAGAATTTCCAGTTTTATTTTTCGTTTCGCTTGTGAGTCTCTCTTTTGTTTAACGTTTCATGGCGACGGCGCAGGGTAGCGCGGCGCCTTTTCTCGTTTTCTATTCCCGAATGGATTTTGCATAAGAACGGAGTGCGCTTCGCCTCGCGCGCAGTAAAGCGCGTATAAGTACTTTCTTTCGGAGGAGATATTCATGGCAAGGCCGTAGCAGCCCGTACCATCGGAAAACATTCGTAACGGCTTCCATTCGCGAGTCTCTCGCGATTACACTAGGTATGTGTATCTCTCTTCTCTCGAGAAGCTCGTTTCCTTTCTCCGTACCGAACCGCCTGGACGGCGAAGAAAAGAATGCGAAATGATGCACGATGTTCCTCGACGTTGGAGTCGAGTGGAGAGTGAGCGATAACATAGAAGGGTCCCGAGGATTTTTGTGAAGAAAAGGACAATGTTTGAGATTATTGGAAAGAAATAAACCATATTCTTTGAAATCCTGGATCTGACAATAGAGAGCTGCGATAAGTGATGAATATATTTTCTACCTCACATAGACTATACATATATGTGTCAATGCGTCTGTAAATTTATGTCAGTCCCATCGTGAATAAAATTAAATGTAATACAATTTGAAAAATATTTTTGATAAAATTTGTCAATCTTTAATTAATTGATGAAACCTCTGATTTTTACCCTGTTTTATTTGGACGGAAAACAATTATTTGGGTCAACAAGCCTTTACACTTTACACACTCGCGTCAGCGCGAGATTTGCCGCTTACGCGTCAGCGGTGAGCGGCGTCAGGATTTCCAGAATTCGCTACCGTGCATTTATGTAATCCTTATCCGTCGACTACTGAGATCGTGCGCTTCCGTCACCGCGTTGTTTCGCGGGATAAGAGCGAAACGTCTACAAAACATATTCATATATGTTTGGCCATTGTGCGCCACTGCGCCATTCTGCACATATAAAATCGAGATAATTATGCCACAAGCGCTTCTCTCGACGTCCATCTCTTCATGTCAAACTTGGTGCTTACTTTAAAAATGTCATCACAATGTCGCTTCGTTGCTTATTTATTAGAAAATCACGAGTTATTTTACTGATATTTAAAAGTAAATTGTATAACTACATACATTACTCAATTACATTGCAACAAGGATTGTACATAATATCCATGTGTATGTTATAAAATATACAGTATTCATATGTGCAATATTATTCGAAATTGCGTACTAGTTATTGCTAATTTTATTTAATAATTAATACATTGAACGTTTTATACCAGAGAAGTTTGATCGATAATAAATTAGTTAATAACAGAAATAATAGTATTAACAGTTTGAATATTATAATAATATAATTTTAGTCTATAAAAATAAAACTTTGAAAATCACTTTGGGCGCACAATAACATACGCCATTTAAAATCAGCAGAAAAGAGGTCTGGAAAATCAAGATAGAGATATGGTTTTATTTTGTTTATTCGAGAACCAACAAATTGCAAAGTTTGTGTAGACCGTAAACGTCGAAATTTAAATATCCAAAAATTTTAAAGCCTTTGAGTCCTAGAATGCAAGGATCCGAAGACTCAATTAAAGTTTAACACTCTTACCGCCTGAGGAACTACAGATTCAACTTTTCTGAAAACTAGCGATTTAAATATTCAGGAATTCAAGAATATATTCTAACTTCATGCCGAAGTAACTTTATTAATGAAAAACCAAGAAAACTTTGTAACAGTATAACAACATACCACACTTGGCTTAATATATTCTCGCAGCACATAGACTTTATAAGCTTAGCATTAGTCGAAGAATAGCGAAATGGCGCGAACGTGGTATCGCTCGGGGTTTTGTAGGGGAAGCTCTTTGTAGCCTCATCTCGAGGGATCCTAGCATTTTGTGCACCACTTTCCAACTCCAGTTATGCTTCAGACTGTTCTGCAGAACAGTCGAAGTTCTGCGAATTTTTATCATCCCGCAACATATTATCAAATTCTCTCTGAGCATAATTTTATTTATACGTACAAAGATGCACAAGAGAATCTTTAAAAAAATAATTAAAAAACTTGCATTACTCAAAGTATACAAGTTTAGCAGAAAGACGTCTTATCATTTTTATGATCTCGTTTAAACATATATGCGACGCACATGTGTTTGATCTGATAACAATCACAGTTTTCATATACACGTACAAATTTGTTGGAAATGAATAATTTAAATTTCGCGTTTACCTTCTTGAAATGTCGCAGTAAAGTGTTCCAGTTGCTCGGCTCCTTTATCTCGCATTAAACGATAAGCGTAAAGGTGAGGGCTGCGCATAAAGGTGCGAGGAAGTACTATGAAGTGAAACGGGCGGAAAATGTTGAATTTTGGGGATGGACGATGTACACACGGTATATGGCAATTCAGATTTGAATATGCATGAGGATCAAGGCATATGGCACACAGCTTGCGCCTTCGGTTTATCGTGACTCGAGATACGTTGCAAAGCCATCTCGATGACAAAACAAGCAGCATCGGGGATTATAAAACTTGCATCCGGGATATGTCCAGAATACAAAATTCTCGGGAAAATTTCTGCGCTCCAGCTGAGACAATATAACAGGAGACAATTGCATGGTATGATACTATAGCGATATAGTATACGCGCGTAGAAGTAACATACAACGACGTTACTGGAGAGTATATTAAAAATTAAATATCGTGAGAAATTACGTGAATACACTACGGAATACAAATATTGCGTAATAACTTTTAGTTTAATTAATATAATTTATTGCTTTATTTATTTTCAGTAAAATATATATAATCATTTATATGATGTGTATTTTCCGGTTTTAAAATCTACAGCAGTTTTTAATTTTTAACGAACATTTGCTATTATTTTAATATCATTATTTTATATTTTTTGTAAAAAGACATACGCGCATATTGTAAAAACCAATACTACTTTATAAATAATAATAATTTGTTAGCTTTCTCATTCAATAATAACTTTTTTGCGGCAGGATGTTGTGAACACTTTCTGTAATAATTATGTATTGATAAAAGCTTTTGTAACTTTGCTATAACCGGAACATGTCGATGAAATGATGTTTTGTGTGCGAGAGAACAGACAAAGATTTTCCTGAAAACCTGTTTAAAGTGTCTCTCTGTCGTAAAGATAGAACGGCAATTATCATCAGTCGCTGCCGATCCATAAGTGCACGCGAAAATGCATCGTATGCATTAACCGGGAGATCTAGCAGGAACCTCTTGCAGTAACGTCTACCTCCGGTACTTACGGAGGCGCACATTTTTGCAAAGTGTACTTTACAGGAATACCGGATATCTTTTATACGTCACGTTGTGTAATACGTGCCAGACACTCGCGTGAGTCGCAAAATACGTACGAAACTTCGTTGCGCAATTCGGGCATTGCCCTCTCTCTCTTCTGCTCTTCTGCGTCCAAAGTATAAACTTCCGAAATACAGTCATTTAAATACGATAGTTCGGAGTGGTGCACGCGCGTGTATTCCTATAGAAATTCGAAGTTTACTTTACTCATACGTATTCATATGTAAACTCGCGAATTCGAAACTTTTAACTCGCAACTTCCAACTGTCAATTCCGCTACGACGTAGCTGCGGACGATTTACAATTTATATATTGTTGTCGCGTGTAAGTGACGCAAATAATTGTGAACACAGAATTGTAATCATCTTTTAGCGTATGCTTCTATATTAAAAAAAGATAGATATGTAGAAACATCCACTGCGGCGAATTTTGATTTGGAATCAAAAAAAGATAAAGATGCTGCATGGGAACGTGCGATTCGCAACTGCGCGAAATTTTTCCCCGAGTTTATCACGCGTTAATAAAATTCTGCAAAACCGAGCAGTCGTGTTCTTTTACGCAGAATATTTGCGCATTTTATGGTCCGGTCCGTAGCATCTCTCGCGCGCTCGTGCAAGGAATATCTCGTGATACCTGAAACCGTGAGCCGAACGATGCTCTTTTAGCTATCCCGCGGAAATTACACGTGCTGTTTTGTTAGCACGCTAACGTTGCAAAACAGCAAAATTCGGCGCGCGCGTTTAATAAGTGGCGCGCAATAAGAGCATGACGTACAGTCGCATTTACAAACGTCCTGCTCGCCGACGCTCGGTTTGCCCGTAGCAAGCGCCGTCGTATCGCTGGCGCACTAATTACGGGCTTTATGCGGTGCATATATGTAATGCATCCTAATTGGAAATGTAGCTCTTGAGTGCCTCATTAATGGCAGTCCGTGTATACGGACTGACTTTTTCGGGAGGGCGTACATAGAAGAGCGATAAATAATAAATAATGGAGTATGTATCGTCATTTCTACGTCAAACCATATATATTTAAATTGAATAAATTCAGCATCACAAAGTTGCCAAATCTACGTAGCTATTTTATATCTCGCGTGCACCTACACGTGTATGCACTCCAGACACTATATATGTTCCCGCTTATGTTATTTATCGTCATCACTCACAGTCACTAAACGTTTTATGTTGGAGTGAAAACATCACGTGGACAATGAGTGCCTTGTGTTTCATCGTAATTCATGTTAATAGGAGACCGCGTATTATTAATATGCATAAAATATTTCCCTAAATTCACATTCTGTGCGTTTTTGCATAAAGTTGATTTTTTATACGTTGGAGAGAAGCGAATGTGTGTTCTTTTATAGAAGAATAGATATCACACATACACACACTGCATGCATTGTGAACACAGAAATGTTTTCGCGATAGTTTTTCTGAATTATTTCGAAGGAAAGAATCATCGTAGAGCTATATTCTAGCGTATGTACGCGCGCTGAACAATGTATCATACATATATACGACGCAAAAGCGTTGTCAGAATAATCCAGTTTTATAATACGCTCCATTATGCGGAAGCGGACTGAAGTCCGTAGGGATGGACCAGACGGCACACACGGTTAGGCGAAGCGTGCATATGCACAAACAAGCGGACTACTTCCCTCTTATTATCGTGCTTGTTGCATCTTTTTCAAGTGTTAACTTTGGGGAGGAACACAATTTGGAAGACTACCAACCGCGCGTCAGCTTTTCAATTTCGCTTAACATAGAAAAATAGAACTTTATTTACAACATTATTTTTATTTTATTTGAACAATAAAGTTCGTGTAATCAGTTGAGAAATGTTAGCCAAGAAGAAACCGAAGGAGAATTGTAAAATGTTTCATTAAATACTTGATACCCCAATTAACTGACGGGCTTGTATTAACGTCGGAAGCGGATTTAAAAGGAGCGGCAAATCCGAAGGAAAAACGAGTTTTTTCCTTGGGAGCTACGCAAGTATCCGAGAGGCAATGGTCCTATCTGTTGTAACGTTAAGACAATTCTCTGTAACATAGATGCACGCTAGGTCAGAACAAAGCAATTACCAGTTGTAATTCTGAAAAAATAGTTACGTTGTTTCGCAACTAATTAAATTGGTAGAATTTAAACGATATACACGGAGAGGAAAGTCAAGTTTACGAAAAAACATGTCAGAGTTAAAAAAAAGTTCGTTGAAAATAAAAACAAGAAATATTATGTCACGGAACTATTGCTTGTAGTGTATAATAAAAAGAAAAAGAGAGAAACAAATAACCAAAACCTATTATTTCTTATTTTTGAAATAAATGAATAAAAAATTTTTTTTCCAATATATACACGTGCCAAATAATAATATATGCAGAGGATATTCTATTCTTTATTCTAAAGAATATAAAACATGATCGCTATATCGTCATTGCCGTTGGCTATGCAAAAAGTATTAGTTAAAATTTAAATTTATTGATACGATCTACGCGATGCATACGAAAAGTAAAGCAACGCATAGGTAAAACACGACGTTTTTTATTTGATATGGTGACCAGGAGGGTAAGCTCGCGCGAGAAAATGCTGTGCGCAAAAGTGGAAAATACGCATGGCGTATCGCTTTGCGTATCATGTTTGCAAAACTCACCATTTTGTGTCGGCACATTAGCAGCAGAAAAATGAAGCCGCGAATCGATGAATAACTAAAACACTTCGCATTGTGTGCCATCCGTTGACTCGTTTTGAGCGTGCTTTAATAGGACGCATTTTTGAAACAATCGCCAGCGTTATACGGCGAACGGATGCGCCATACGAAAATGTTTGCCAAAACGAGAGGGAGTTCTTTGTTACGGGATAAATTATAATAGCAAACCACACACAAAGCGGCCATACAGCGTTTAAATCCGCCATTAGATATACGTTGTCACACCTCTGGTCGAGTAAATAATCCTCTTGAAATGCCATTATGTATTCGCGCTCCGGAAACGCATAAAACAAATACTGGTCGACGTGTGCAGTTCTACTTACACTCACGATAGCGCAATGGGCGGCCGTAGTTTCCAGAATGGCAAATAATCCCGCAGCTGGCCGAGCCCGACACCGAGAGCTAACGATAATTGGCAGCAAAACGAGCCGTCCGGTATTTGTTCTCCGGTTATTCGATCTGCGATTTTCACGTTTTCGATATTGGGATATAGACTCGAAAGTAATTCTGTTCTAAACGGGTTTTCAATATCTTATAAGTGAATTTGACATGCGTTTATAACACAAAAAAATGTCACATTGTAAATTTAATGTAATTATTAATATAATGCTAATAATAATATTTATTATAATATATGTCTGTTAATAGTATGATAAATTATATTTTATCGATATTTTGTCGTAATTGACACATTAAAAGATTAAACGTTGACTGATGCTTTTTATTAGTAGTAAGAAATTATTTTTATTATTAATATTCTTACGTGGAGCGACTGATAAATATCCAAAATGATGCATAAATAGCGACAGATGTGATGTTACAGAGCGTAACTCGAATACATTTATCGCAATTTTGAGATTATTAAAAATTCAAAAGTTTTATATTATACCATCTTGTTAAATGCTCATTTTCATTAGTATTTTTATCAGTATTTTTAATTAAACGTTTACTGCAGTACTCTTTATGTGAAAATCTTTGATGCGCGTTACGCGATTGTATTTGACAAGTCAAAGAGATTCTTTGTTATTATGCGCTTGCATTTAATTCCAAAAATAATCGCTCTGCCAAAAATAAACGCGTTTCGCTACGCAACAATGAAATTAATTTGCCCCACTTTACACACCGAACTCACTGCATATATTATACGCGAAGTTTAATGAAATGAGAACAACGCGCATGAACTATTGTCGGCGCGAAGGAACAGAAGAAAGTATTAATTATGAACATTTCTGTTCAATAATACATTGTTGCGGTTTCGCTCGCGAAATTTGACTAAACGCGCAGTCCACCTCGAAAATTACAGTTCTCGTGAGCCATGCGCGAGTGAACAAAATCGATAAATAATAAAAATGTGCGTTTGCCAAGCCGCGGTAGCTACAACGACGACGACGACGACGCAACTGGAAGGGAATGTTTTCACACACGGAGAATCGGAGGAAATCCATGAGAAATGCGCCTCGCACGGAAATAAATTTGAATAAATTGAATGTTGCAAATCGGACGTGATAGATGCGACCGATTATTACTATGGATTCACTGGTCGCTGCGATTTTTCTATCGATATCGCTATACTATCCACTCCTTGTACCCATGTGTATTTCAATATTTTTTATATCTGACGCATTTATTTATAACTGTGCATTACGTATGATTTTGGTTTTATATACAATTTTATTTTGCAAATCTATCTTTTATCATTATAAAAAGAATATTTGTATTATATATTATTGAATGTATTTATATCGAATCAGTCAGTAATCAGGAATTAATTGCTGTTCGCGAATGCCAATGGGTTGTCGACCTCGGCTAATGGAAAGCAACGTGTCGTTTTTATCAGTTTGCACTGACATTCCCATGACGGCACCGTCATGTCAGATGACGGTCGGATAGATCGACAGACAGAGCGATTCAGATGGAGAAACGCACGGAAAAAGTGCCGCCAAACTGTCGTCCATAACTGCGAGATCGTTCCCGAGAGACTTGTGTAGCGGTCGCGTAACGCAAACAAGTAGCATTCGAGAAATCGAAACGGCGACAAATCGGGCAAGTGTCAGACGAGCATTTGCCTCACATGAGAAGTCGTTTATAAATAAAAAAAAACGATAAAACGTAAAAAGTTGTGTGCCGAGTCAATGCATGCATGCCTGCACACTTCTTGTACAATTCGTTGTTCTGCGCGAATTGATCGTGATAAAAGAATAAAAAATACATGCAAATTAAAACGTGTTCTGTATTGTAAAAGCAAAAAATTCGACAGTTTACCGATATAATCTGTTGAACCGTGAACTATTACCGTGAACTATTGAGACTCGTGCTAATTATTGGATTCCAAGCGACAAATTGCGTTTTTTCTTTTTTTTTTTTTTATCTCTTGCATGAGTGCCGAGTAAGAAACTTGTCGGCCGGAAGATACGAGCGATTGTATTGAATTACGGATTAAATTTTGCCATGGTCCACGACGAAACCATAAAAGCCAGACACGTTCGTTTCTCCCTAGTAGAACGTGTTCTGGACACGTGCTCGAACGAACTTGATTGAGTTTTACACAGTGGCGTTCAACCTTCTCTCGATATCGATGTGGTATATATTAATATTCCATCTGATACAAATTGTTATATCAGCAAGTAAATACGTAATGCATGACGTAATATCTGCTGTTAAAAACTATATGAGAGAAATTAACGTTTCGCGAGCTGGTGTTTTATAATTACCTATCATCTGTTTATTTATGTATCTGTCATTTTATTTTATTTATTTAGTTGCATATTGTCATTATATTTTTGTCAACATTCGCAATTTGTCGATCGTTTTAAAACATGATCAGTCACACAGGAAGTAGATACAGTTCTCTTGCATTGTATGTTCACTTTGTATTCACTTCTTCACTAGATTCCTGTAAATCTAGGATTAGCTTAAGCGCGCTCGTCTAGATTCTGCGCGAGCCGATAAAGTCAGATTCGACGATGGATATTCGAGTGTATTTTGTGCGATTTGGCAGTGTTGTCATCACTTCAAAATTCAGAGCCGTGTGATTGCGACAAAACGATAAATACATGATGCCGGATAGGCTAACATTTCTTGTATCGAGAATTCGCTGCATATTCGCGCTCATAGTCTGAAAGTTGTATTGGTTTGAATAAAAAAATTGAGATTTTCAACGTAATATATTTTCAATACTGCACAATGAAGTGAGCAGCAATTTTTTTTTTTTCAATGTTAAATCGAACGTTGGATATTTGTACATACGTTTAAACGTAAAAGTCAGTATTACTTATAAGTCGTTATATTTTGTGACGAATAACATCGGGGATTTAAAATGCGTACTCATTTACGCTATATATTTTAATGTGCACGTATATTTGTAAAAGTACAGTAGAACGTTTCTCCCTGTCGCGTTTCTTTTGTCCCGCATTTTGCACACGTCATAAACACGAATTATTTTCCATTTCGTATGCTCGCGCGTTACTCGAAAATTTTGCGCGCGCTACGTGATCGCTATCTCTACCTCGTGAAATGACAGTCTCTCTCTCTGCAGCGCAACGAATATATCGCGCACCAACGCGTTTATCGGCGAAATATCGGCTATTACATTATTCATTCTCCGCGCCGTTTTTAAACAAAAATGGCTATGCGGAAAAAATGAATATTCGTAGAATCAAAAAGCGCGCATCAAACGTTGGCAATTAGCAATTAATGTCATACACGCATCGGTGGTTTTAACCAATTATCGTTTCGAGTTCTCGACATATTTAGCGATAGCCATATCCATCGCATGAAGAGCATATAACAAGGTATTATATGCAGACAAATAGAACATAGCTAATTAAAAGTTTATTGAACAATGTTAAAAGAGTAAAATGAATTCACTTTCTCATCGTAACAAAAGGCTTTGTGGTTACAATCCTATTGACGGAATAAAACTTTTAATGAGTGACATTTTTCATAGAGTGACATTCACAGAATGATACTTCTTTAATTCTCTCGAAAGTTGTTTCTTTTACAATGTTTAATAACAGTCTATTTTTTTCGAGCAAGTATTTTGCTACTAATTCGCAAATAGAAAATTTTTGAAGATCAAGAAGAAGAGAGACAGAGAAATAGAAAATTATAAATAGAAAAACTCGAACAAATGAATAATTCCAAAACTCTTTTTGTAAAGTAAGTCTCTTACTCTGCGAAACTTCCATTCATTCATTTAATCGAATGTATTGAATGTGCGAGCGCAATTTTTATCTTTCCCCTCGCAAAACTATGTGTATAGATCTCGTTACGTAGAATGTATTGGTCATAAATCAAATATCAGAGGCGCTATACGTAGATATATTCTTGCAGATATCAACAGAACTTCTGTAACAATCTAATTGTCGTAACCTATCGCTTCTCGCCAAGAGAGAAAAGATATATCCAGTCTCGTATATACTGGACTGTTGGAAAACTTCGGTCGTCGATACTTTCGTTCGTTGAACTCGACGAATCACAATCCGTGTGCTGATGAGCGTTAAATTGACGTCGCGACATATTATCCCGCTTGTTTCTGTAACTTCATGGCGCCACGGTAAATGCAACAAATCGTTTGTCGCCTTAGGACGCCTCTCTCCACGAAGTTGTTCAATGGCATTTCGCGCGTGGCGACAAATCACCGACAGACGTCTTTTTATCGAGCGCAATTTTACCTAAACCCTCACTGCATCAGGTCAGGTTTATTGCCTGGCATTGTCTGCCGCCGCTCGTATAAACGTCTTCCGGCATTCCATTCTGTCGTTGCGCCATTAATATCGTCGGGCTTCTTTTTGCTGTCGTTTCTTTTTTTGAATGCAGAAGTCACGAAGTAACGATCTTCCCGGCCTATTTCGAGAAGATCGACTATTGCTACGACATTTGCAAACACTATAGTACGTGATTATTATTATTCTTTTTTGTCTTTTAGATTTTTTTGCAATTACCGTGTACAGACTTGTCTCATTATTGTGTTACATAACATTTAGGTAATAAATAATATAAAACTTTTAATGAATACAATAACAAGAGCGGGAAGAAAATAAATGAAACATACTTAGCGTGATGGAATAAACATAATAAACGTAATAACTGCGGAAAATTTGTCTCGAACTTTTAGAAAAGAAATTCTCTGTCCTATGAATTATTAACGAGAAATCTAAATATTAATGACGCAATATACTTTAATAAAAATGTAAAAAAAAAACTATAACAATAAAAAAGAAACCAATTAACACGAATAATTAAATCAAAATAATTGCGATAATTGTATAACACCAATAGCGTCAGGAGATATATCACAATGAATGATGTCACTTAATGTGTTTACTAATTTGCGGTAATATAATATAATCGTTACAGCAGATGTAAAATGTGGACGTTCGAACGCAAAATATAATGTTCGAGGAAAATTGTGTAGCATCAAAAACTCTAGTGACAGGTAACAATCTTTGTAACTCGGGTACTCGTGGACAAGAAGACTCGGAGAAAATTAAGTATTGGTGCTGGTGAAGCTGCATAGCGACGAATTCCAGAAGGTCGAAGAAAGCATGGTTTCAAATTACAGTTGGCTCTATCTCGCGGAGTCGCACATATACGAGAGACTATTCTTTACTTTTCGGCTCTCTTGTTTCCGCGCCATAATGTTTTCCGTCTCTTTCAAGGCGTCTCAGGTATAGCGATGCTCCTCGCGAAAGAATTACGTCATGATAGAAGAGCCTTCGAGCGTCATACGAAGAGAATTTCGTGAGCCAAATGGGATTGTGAGGACATAAACGTAGTCTATTCACCAGATCTAACAGCAATAATTGCGAGAACTATCGAGATAACTTCTATTGGAACTGGAAACTAGTTTCAGGAAATAAGCTCGAAAAGTAAATGCCGAAAGAAAAAAGAGAAAAAAAGTGACAATAATAAGTATGTTGTAGGATCTTCCTTATTTAGAGGTTTGTTTATTAAATTAATTGATTTGTGAAAATATAATTACAGTTCCTACAATAATAGTAGTGTGTATAAATCTTCGAAGTAAATAGAACTTAGAATACTGACAAATAGATATCACTGATAGATATCACAAGCACTTCTTAATTTCGTACTATGAAATATTTTTCTTTTAAAAATGAAGACTATTGAACATTCTAATATAAAATTTTAAAATCCTCGGTCCCGTTTACTGGCGCATTCGGTTAGAAACATTATTCGGAAGTTCGATCGTTTCCGTACATTGACGGAAACTATCTGGCGTCCGCAGAGTTCGTAGAACTTTTAAAACAATGTATTTGCTTAAACCGTTTTAAACGTCCGGCTGTGAAACTAAACACATTCACCGAACGAGTCTACATAGGAAAGCGTGAAATTCACGTCTACATATTCGCGATTGTTTTTCATTGCAACTCGTGCGTAAACAGAATCTTTGGTATTTTCGGTATGTGGCAAAATTTGCCTGTCTTTGCTTATCCACTGCACACTGCAGGTAATTGTTCATGTGTATCGTTGCCTGCGGCTTAGGATACATGTGTAGACCGATTTACGACATACCGCCGAGCTGCTTCTCTCTCTCTTTCTCTCTCACAAGCGTGGCTTTACATCAAGCCACACCCGAACTCTAGATATCACTTAAAAAGATTTTCAAGAAGTGTACGAATTGTTAATCTTCTTTCTTTTATATAGAATTTTTATTACAATATTTTTTGTCTGAAAATATCTCAATATCGTCGAGCTTACGTAAAGCCTTTTCTTTGACGAAACAGTTTTTTTGTCAAAGAAACGGCTCTCCATTTAAATATGTACCACGTGATTAAAAGCACAAGTGGTACGCTTTATGAAAATCAGAAAATAATAAATACAGTCTGATTGCCTGGATTTTCCACCTCTACGAGGAAGCAGAAATATTTGTCGAAAGGTTCAGTAAAATATTACTTCGCGCGGCGTAGCCATGATGATTAATCATCTCTCGCTCCAGAATTAATTACCGGCTCAGACGGACATAATTATAGTTAACTCGACGTCGATTACCGTGCGAACGATGCACCCGGTGTGTCTACTTCAGCGATTTGTCGTTACTTGATTCTACGACTCGGTTGATGAACTCGCGTGAAAGTTAATTCGACGATGCATCTGGCGCTCATACCGGAAATAGATAATCGCGTTGGTAATCATGAACACCAATTGCTCGCGCCACTTCGGATTCCAATTAAAAGTTAAACGACTCCTATCGGAGCCAAATTAACATCCAGGCAATCAATCCCGTATTACCAACAAGTTTGTTAATTAAAGAACGAGGCACAAGAAATGATGAGTAAATTACTCGTCTATGATTTTAACCATTTAATTTGTTTGACGTTAAATTTTTGCTTGATTGGTGTACTTGTAACCAGAAAGAGAAATGGAAAACGATAGAAGTTAAATGGACTCCGATAATCTGTTCGTTTAACGAAATAATAATGAACGTAATAGTAATAAACGTAACAGTTATATACGACTTGCATAATAATCCCGACTAAAGTGAAAAATGATGCGTCGGAATCATCGTGCGCGTATGTCGAATGTATTTGGGTCGCGGATGACTTGCGAGAATTTTAGGCAGTATCGTTCGGCCTGATCGATGACGGGCTAATCAAACCCGCCCGAGCAATTATCGTAAACGGTGCAGATTGAGGTCACTAAATCAGAACTGACATCCTAGCGATGCGTCATTTAGCAGCGATACTCGTGATTGTCTTCGGTAACGTTTCGTGCGGCGTTCAATGTCCCGGAATCGATCGAGAAAACATAATCGGGGCACTAGAACCAAATTAGAGCGCATATCCCTCTCATTACTGCCTCCAGAGGAGAATTGCCATAGGATCTTTAACACGGAATCAGCTATTGTACCGCTTGTTGTGCACTCATGTTCAATTCATACACACTCGCGAATAAACTCGTATACATGCATATGTCGCCCGAACACACGGAGCGCGCGCGGTTCTACTTTAGAAATTACTTTTGTAACGTATTGCAGCAACTCGTCGCATTACGATGAAAGTTGGATAGCGGTCTTTCTTCTCACGCAGGAAATCCTTCGGACCAAAATACTTCTCGAGCGACACGACTTTGAAATAGAAATAAGCTTTACGCGTGGAAACTTTGAGAATGGACATTGCGCGAACCAAGTACATCGGGAAAAATACTCTAGAAATAAGATAGAAATATTCTTGTTGTTACGCCATTAAATCCTGCTGTGAGCGGATTCAATCGTGGCAAGTGAGAGATGCCGAGAAAAAGTTCTGTTGGGTTAAATCAAATTGCCGATTGTATCAGATATAAGAATGCTATTTCGCGAAAATAAGTGCGCTCGTTGATTTTGCTACAATTTCTATATCCCGAAAGAGATGAGATTAAAAAAAAGAAAAATTTATTATTTTGCGATAAAAGTCTCCGAGTCAGAATGTAAAATTAAAAGATACACTGTAATTATATTCTTAAAAAATAAGTATCAAAATATTAACAAGAGCGAGAAGATTGAGAGAATAAGAGAGCAAGTCGCTACGTCCTCCCGTCACGCTTCGAAATTGCATTTGCTGCTCTGATGGCTATAATTGCGTGCACCATTTACCTGCTAGTAGAACTCGGTTGCACTCGCAGGTAATGGGACTCGTTCGATCTCCGCGGAAACCACTCTGTGGTATTATTCGTATACATCCTGTGATCACGTCCGGGTCTAGTAATCGTTAAGCTCCCACTGACATTTACGAGAACACATCGATTTGCTTAATCAACTGACACCGAATGTTTCAAACATTACAGTAACTTTAAATACCGTTTATAAACACAGTCACAATGAATAATAACTTTTGGAATAGATCATAAATATACAGGACGAACGATCGCGAGAACCAGTTGCACACACACACACATACATTAGGGGTTCGTTTTCGAAAAATGTTTTACGAGCATCTTGATAATGCACTGCACGTTAATATTTGTTGATTTGTCAGATTGATATCTGACTGTGATATCATTCATATCATTCGTATCTTCGTATTTTTTTTTTTTTTTTTTACAAAGATAATCCCTTTTCAATTTGCGCGAGCGAGTTTTTGTAGGATTTTTCAGATCAACGTACAGCAGGAGTAGCTAAGTTTGTATCTTGAAATTGAAATAGAATTCAATCAAGTTTAAAATCAGCAAAAGAGAAGGTTTATAATTGCGTGAATAATTATTGTAACGGTTTGTAGTTTTGAAATTAGCCGATGAAATTCATGTAATGCGCAAATTGCGCTCGGCGCAACTTCGACTATATACATTTTCTAAAATTACATGTGCGATCAGATGTAGTTAGTTTAAGCCGGAAAATTTTAACGGAACAAAACGGTTTCCAAAACATTTACGCGTGTGCATTATAGAATAAATTACAATTACTAAATTTTACAGTTTCTGAACGTACTATAGGTACATGTTAGTTAATAACCGGATTTTGTTATGATCTTTACGTTGAATTAATTTTGTCCGTATATAATGCTGATAAATCCTGATTATAATTACACACGAAACATTATAATTATCTCTCCTGCATATTCACAACACAAATTCAATAAATTATACATATAAATCTAAAATACAAACACGCAATGGAAAAATCTCGCGAAACTTTATTCGCTTCAAGAGGGATTTTATTTCAACAGAATCTATTGTAATACTCTTGTTCTGCAAAGATATAAATAATATGTAAATCTAAGCCAAATATTGTTTTTGATGCGAAGATATATTTTATGTAAAAGCAAACGTAAGAAATCGGATATTTTAATGTGAGTTTTAAATAAAGATACAAGCTACTTTTTGCTACATGTATTACTATTATAGGTATATATATATATATATATACACACACATATATATATATGTTTGTCTAAGGAAAGACAGAGAAAGAGAAAAAGAAAGTAATTAACAATTTTACAATGTAACATCGTGTCATCAACGATAATATATTGTATTATTTTCTTTTTTTTTTTACATTTGTTGAATGAGAAATTTATATTCCGTTCATAAATTCTTGTCCAAAACGGAAATGGGAAAAGGAAGTAATTCTCT
The DNA here is from genome assembly GCA_014825685.1 of Pseudomyrmex cubaensis. Classification (NCBI taxonomy): domain Eukaryota; kingdom Metazoa; phylum Arthropoda; class Insecta; order Hymenoptera; family Formicidae; genus Pseudomyrmex; species Pseudomyrmex cubaensis. The sequence continues at coordinate 132,522 of QVOA01010388.1, read as the reverse complement.
TTCCTCTTATAATTCTAAGAATTTCATTGTATTGGGATTTTTCGTGTAAAAAAAACCAATCTCGAACTTCATATAAGGTATTTTTATTCGATCTGTAGGTAGCAGTTCTGCAGCCCATAAAGCCAGGAGGACCGGCATAATAAACAGCCGACGGTGAATAAAGCATCGGGAGTATATCGGGAGAGGGAAGGAACTTATCGCGAGATACTTAATTTCGTCGGCTCGACCATAGTAAAGCGCGGTAAAACGCGGCGCGCACACGCGATAAATCAGACGAAACGGTCGTAAGCAGCTTCCCGGAAAAATCCCTCGCTGCAGTGCTGTATCGAGTTGACCTTTTTGCAGAGAAGATATATTTTCCAATTTCCGAATGACGTCGCCCTCGGGGGCAAAATCTCGGCGTGACCGGATAATAGAAAGCGAGTTTCTATATCCGCGAGTCGCTAAGAGTCCGCCATTTAAGTCGCGAAATCAAGCGGCTGCCGATCTATCTTGACTTCACCTGCTGTTACAGCGGCAAGTACTAAAATAAAAAAACCGGAACTCACGACTCACGTCTTGTAAGTTATGTCAAAGAGGGAGAGAAAAAGAGAGAGAACAGAGCTGATGTTTATCCAGTACATAACTACTTGAATGCAAGTAAACAACCGTGACAGCGTAAATATACTACATCTTCACCTGTCAAATATAATCTGACTTGTCTAACAAAGAGGAAATCCAACAAAAATAAAGACAAAGTAAACTTGTAAAAAGCAATAAACTGTATCACTTAATTTGCAAAAAACAAAAATAATTTAGTTATTGTAGTGTTTTTATTATGTAATAGTATCTTCTTTTATACTTATAAAAAGAGTATATTTCTTCAACTATGCATCGCTAATTATAAAAATGTCTTGAGAATTTTTAACATCTTAAAAAACATCATATTTAAGATTCTTTCATAATCTTTGCACTTTAGAGAGATTAATTTTAAAAAAATACATCCGAAATAATCTTCTAAAGTAGAAAATGCGCAATAGAGTGAAACACGCGTGTGGAAAGAAAGTGAAAATTTAAGTTGGCGCAATATAAATTAATAATAAAATGAGCCATGCATTAATAATCTACATTTAAGTTAAGTATGCCGTTAACACTTTAATGTGGGTTGAAAATCCGAGTTAATACTCTAAGCTCATGGTGCGTAAAAATTTATTTTTCTTCTAATTTATTTAAATTGTACGTACTTACATACATGTAAAAATTGTGAATCTTACTTTTGTAAAGTGGTTTATCTTTAAAAGACAAAAGAATATATCAACTTAATAAGCATAAATAGAGTAACATACTATGTAAATTATACAATGTTCGAAACATTATTAATTGTTAAAACAAATATATTAGATGATATAAAAAGATACAAAGCTTATATTCAAAATGTCTATGAAAAACTCGAATAATTAGAACGAATTCAAGTAAAGCAACTCGTCCGCAAGCTATAGATAGAATTTGTTAGAACGTGAAACGATAACGATGACAAGAAGCGAAGTATCTCGTGATTAATTAGCAGCATCGTAACTGACACAAATTCCGATGGACGCGCCAGGAAGGGAAACCGCTCTCAATGACATGGTCTCAAATTTGATGAATGTTGAATAAAATACGTCTGATATATATATATATATATATGTACATATATATATATATAAAGAAAACAAAAAGACGAGACAGTATAATAGAAACGCTACTGCAAGTGAAAACACTGGCCTCAGTATAAGACATGGCCTCGGTGTTTTATAAAGAGATAGAAATGTATTGCGAAGTACGGAAATATTTGCTAAGATTTGAAATTCAGTAGAGCATTAATTAAACTACCTCACTAATTTCCGGAACTTGTAAACCGACAGTTTATTAATTTTCTTCGCATTTATAAAGGAATAAGCGCGATATCGAAGTTCTTCTCTTGGACAATTTTCGTGTCGTCCAATTGTACGTTAATTTCATTTACTGGGAAAAAGAGAGGACCGAGTTTGAAAATCTGCGAAAATCTTTTGCGAGAAGTTACTTAACGAACTTCGTATTTGATTGTAAATTTTATTTCTGATGAACGAAAGATTCTTGCAAACTTTTTTCAAGAATGTGCGAATCTCAAGATAAAATTGAAAGATACATATATATGCAAAATTAATTGCAACAAATGTTCTCACTCGTTTGCTGGCAAAGCATTGTGTTTCAAAGTTAACGATAATTTGGCGCAGATACGTAGATACCGCATGCTTCGTAGATTGAACGTATCATATTTATCGTTATCGAATCTCATTAAAGTCATAATGACGCGAACCCAGGCGAGACCTTTCCGGTCATTACGCCGTCCCGTGCGCGTTCATTACTGTCAGACATTGACAAAGTATCGATGGATACTTAACTAAGAAATTACTTGTGAAATTTATGCAAAACAGGGAGGGGAAAGGACGCTTTGTGTAATTATACTTCAAAATGAAGTTTATATAATCAGAGATAAATATAGACTGCAACGTATATGTATATTTTGTGACATATCGTAATTTACCATTACGTACGTCTTACTGTTTAAGTACGAGCTTAAAACACACTTGTCACAAATAATTTTATTGTTAAGTAACCTAAAAAAAGTCTTTAGAAAAGAAAAAATCCTATGCCAAGTACATAAAAACTACCCAAATATATCTATTACATAAATCTTTTTTCTGTATAAATAAAAAACACAGACAATCACCGCAATTAGCCAAGTACTGGACACGAGACTGTAGATCCCATAAAACGAGCTTAAAAAAAAGTAGAGTACAAAAACTTAGCGTAAAGATAAAATATATATGAAGGGATAAAAATGTATAACGCCTTATTAGCAGAAATAAAAAGTAGCGAAAGACTCGAACCATTTAAAAGAATGTTACAGAAAATATTTGTTAAATTGTATTTAAAATAGCTGAGAAAGCTAAATAAAGATCAATCAATCAATCCCTGTCTCTCTGTATCTCTCCGTCTTTTGAGACAGGGAGAGACAGGGAGAGACACGAAAAGACCTCTCTCTGTCTCTCCCTGTCTCTCCCTGTCTCTTCCTGTCTCTCCCTGTCTCTCCCTATCTCTCCGTATCTCTCCGTGTCTCTCCGTGTCTTTTGAGACAGGGAGAGACAAGGAGAGACACGGAGAGACCTCTTCCTGTCTCTCCTTGTCTCTCCTTGTCTCTCCACCGCGTCTCTTGATATACTTCGAGTATTTTAATACAATTTTATTAGAAGAAATTTTATAAGTACTTGTCACTGGTAAAAATATGCTACTATTTTTATTTTGATCTTTTTATATAATGTCTATATTTCTAATTACACGAAAATATGGGTAAAAGTCGTCATATATCATCGTCAAAGATTATACTATCGCATCCTCAAGGCACGAGAGGAACATTCGATATTTGTGCTAGGTGGTGCTAGCTGGACGTAATACATACCTAATACGCGTTCTACATATATAGAACATCGTCTGATTGAATATCAAGATACACAGCTTCCGGCAATTAGCGATGCCCGGGTATGTTCATCGAAAATTTAGATTAAGGTAAATACCGAACTTGGCAATATCCTCGGAACTTAGACGTCACGGTAATTTATTAACGGACTTAGGGCAAGCGGAGGAAGTAGAAGTAAATCTGCCGTGAATATGTGAATCGATGATTACTGAACTCACAAACTATGACTGCACATCCGGATCTCCTTCCTTTCGTGAATATTTCCGCATGTAAACGTATTGGCCATAGTACAGATCGTGGCTTGTGTATCTTCTCACGGTTATTACGGTTATTATGATGATATAATCGAAGCATATGCGTTGTGTGGGAAATGCAAATTATACATTCTATAAACGTACTGCATTTTAAAGTTAATTATAACGTAGTTACACACACAGAGCTCCGGTTAATCTTATTTGAGACAAAGAACCATAAAGTATACTTTTATCTCTTTATATTTATTTATTTATTTATTTATTGTTAACATCATTCTGTAATTTCGATACATTATAGAGAGTTGCATGAGTCTTTTGCGTATCGAAGTTACAAACTCGCGATTTCATCGCGCGTATGAAAAATCAAAACGTTCCGTTCAGATTAATTAAAATGCACACGAATCCATGGATTTACATAAACAAAATATGTAACGAGTTCGTACGTGTGGTTCACGGTATACGCCGAATGCTCTCTTCCTGCCAAGCTGAACAAAAAACGAACGCGCATTAATTCCAGTGTGGTGACACGAAGTTGCGCTGGTCGTTGCGATGCATCCAGCCGGACGGGATACCGTGGTCAAACAGGACACGCCAACACGTAGCTCACGTCACCGCGACCTGTCACCTCCGATCCATCCCTTGCTTTTCTTTCACGTCGATTCCAACACAGACCGTCCCGGGATAATCCAGAGCAAGAGTGCACGAGACCGCACATAGAGGTAATTTTGCGTAACTCACTACCACTACACACACCAATGGCTACACGCTTGTCACCCCTGGTAAAGATTTCTGGCACGCGGTGTGCTTTACCGTAACCCCACATTTTCGCAAGCTGCTGGCAAATTCTGTCGCGTGGAATGCAACGAAATGGTTCGATTAATCGATCGGCTGTTCGCGTCTCCATATAATCGCAAAATTGTCGCGCACATACGAGGTTTTGAGAGAAAAAACGTACATTTTTTTATACTTACAATTAATATTTTCTATCAAATACTACAAAATTTTAAAATAAATCGGTGAACTTATATTTACATATTGCTGTAATATATTTTTGATAAGAACGTGTGTTTCTTCTGAAATATTGCGATTGTCAAAGGAATCAATTCGATCGGTACGTATTTGTCGAAGAACAATATGTCTCTGCAACGCAACACGGCAACCATAATCGTCTCACGGTAATAACCGTCGTAATGTTACAGATGTGCCGTCGTTATATATTATTGCTGTTGAGAGATGGTCTAATCGTTTCGTTGTAATTGGTTCTCTAAATTACTCCGACCGGCTGACGCCATTTCGAAATAGCGTTACACCAACACTATCACCGTATATTACATCTGTATGAATTCCGCTGTTATCTTTATCGTTCACAGACAGTCGAAGTGCAGGTGTTTCTTATCACAAATATTGCAATGCAAACGCGATTTCCATCCGATACGGCGTCGGAGTTACACAAATCATAATTATTAATTACTATACGTGAAATTTCTTTATTAAATTGCTTTGTACGGAAAAATTGCACAATTTACATTTCCACATAAAATAAAATTGTTTTTCGAAAATTTATTCTATATATTTTTTATTTCTTTCTATTATACTCGGACTTGGTTAATTAGAAAAATAACAAAGACAAATTTCTATTGTCTCGTGCATTACTTTTCGCTTGCCTTTGTTATTCTCGTATTTTCTCTCGGAAATCATGCGCGTTCATGAAAACGCATGCACGTCTGTTGGAATCTACACGCCAAATCAAAGCACAATCGAGTTAAGTCATGTCAAAAAGAACAGGATAGCTCAAGTAGTTGGCCTGGCCTGGCTCTCAAGTTCCAGGCAATCTTCCGGCGCTCTTTGTGAATCGCTTGATGGCAGATCGGCGATTAGCGGACAATGGCTTTGTTGTTTTGGCACTCGCCGCGAGGCATTCGCGCTTATTTAGCTTTCCTTTCAAGCATCAACAGCCCTATACAGTCCATCCCCTTGTCCCTATAGCTCTTCATTTTCCGTACGGTAACCTCCTTTTTCTTTTGTACAATTGCTGCATTTCTCTTTTTTTCCCCTTAGCCTTAGCCGTTGTCTTGTAGAACTTGCATTCTAAATTTATTTAAAAAATTGTTTTTTTACGTATAATTAACTTTTTTGTTATTTTTTAATTCTTTTTAATTAATTAATTTTTTTATTCCCACCTTTAAGTTAAATTCTGTTTTTGTTTCAATCAAATTAAATTAGCGCGCGCACACATACGCACGCACTCATTTACAAAAGTACAAAGTTTTAATATAAAATTTATGCTACGCAATTTAATTGCAATTACGCGTCTATTCATTTAAAGTGCAAATGGTTGTTTATATAGTAAAAAATAGACATAGAGAAATTCGTGTTCGATATTTTATGGAAACGCTCGCTTCGGCGGAATCAATTACAAACAGTTGACAAATTTTGATGAAGCACTTGCCCATTGAGTTGCATGGAAAACGGTTCGATGGGAGCCGAATTATTACGTATACATGCACAGCCAAACCAACGTATAGGATTGGAAGAGCTTAACGCAGCGGGCGCCATTGCAAAGTTTGCATGTTATTTTCACTCGATCCGCTCAAACGCATATACATACACAAAATTCGTTTGGCTCTATAGGCACTAATAGAATTTCTAAATATCAATTACGTAACAGTACCGCTGTTAATTAAGAATTAATATCAAAGAAAAAGTTTATTATTGGATCAAAAACATCAATGAAATCCAGCATGTGATACAAATAATTCAACTTCATCAGCTTTATGCTATTTACAATTATTAGCTTTTTTTTTTATTTTTTTGAGATTCAAAATGTAACACGCAAAATCGCGATTCACTTATTATTCATCGCCAAAAAAAGTGCAGCGGAAATCGTCGCCTTTGACGTTTTTTGCAACCATGCATACTCGTAAAGGGAAGCGAAGCTCGGATCGTTGGCGCGGTATCGTCGTAAAACATTCATGAACGGCGCCCGAAATTGCACGACGCAACGCGAAATGCGACAAGGCGAAGCGAGAAGTGACATCGTGGCCGCGAGGATACCGCGTTGGTTTATTTATAACCGCTTTTCAACAGTTAACTCGTGACCGCACGTGCTCGTACTTGTCCGTTCTCATTCTTCCCGCGCACGCCCTCGTGCTCATTGAACTCACACTCCCGTGCTTTATTTTCATACGAGATGCAGGGCGGACACTCTGCACTTTCACGCTATCCCCGTCTGTCGTCCAACGTAACACGGGGAAACGTGCGACAAACAAACAATAATTTATATCTCACGCCGCGATCGCCGGATGTACGCTACGGTAATTTCTCCCGATTTCTCATTCCTTTTTCTCTCTTTACTTTCCCGTTCTCTGCCTCTACTTATTATACTCTCTTATTATATTCTCAGTATACCCTCCATTTCTTTTCTATTAAACCCTGGGGATACTAAGGAAGAATTTTAATTTTAATTTTGATAGCTCTTTTCTTTTAATCAGTATTGTTTTTCTTGCGTGCGCTCTCTCTCTCTCTCTCTCTTTTGTTTACTTTTCTCTTACCTCACTCGTGGATGTATGAATAAATAGACGCATGAAGGCAATACGAAAGCAAGCGTATCTCTAAATGCTTTTAGCTCGGCCAAAATTTACCTTTGCCGATAGTGCTACTTGCTAACGGATGGTTTATTTTCATGCAAAACGGGTGAAATCCCGTTGTATGCGCTCGCGCAGCCAAGTGGAGTACTACAAGCACACAATTGACGATACAAACGAGGCGACCCGGTAATTTATTCTGTAATTCACGACGACGGCCGAATCGACCTTTCTCTTTTTCCTTTATTTCCCATTTACATTCTACAAGTAGTTTTCTACTTTTATACACACAATTGAATCCAATGGTAAATTGGAAAAAATTATATTATCTTTGTTAATTGTTAATCTCCTTTCTCTTTTTTTAATTGATTGTATCTATCGTAACAATATACATATTGATAACACAAAGAATATTCATGATCACAAAAAGTGAATGTAATTTACTGTTACTAAAAGTTGCATCTCTTTGTCACGAGAGCAATAAAACAAAACTGTGAAAAATCTGTCAAACTTTGTTTTGAACGAGATTAATATCGAAAAGATAAATGACACGCGTGCCATCCGATACAACTATCGTACGAGCGCAGAGACAAATATGATAGATCTTTGACGTTGGACCGCGCGATAGAAATATAGACTATTCACACTACTAATAACAGTGCAGTCATTCAGTGTCATTCAATATTCCGTGCAATAGAGCGTAATTGCGATCCGCACACAGTTCGCTTCCATTCGTGCGGATTCGTGTGGCGCACGCAATCCGCTATTTCTACTAGCGTTCGTGATGCGGTTGAGTCGCTTCACTACTTCGTCCAATCGTGGAATAAGATTACGACAAAGTGCATCATCCCGCGCATTCCATCCTCGTATATTTATACGCGAAACTACATATGAAAGCAACTCATGACCAGCTGGTAATTTAAGGTGTCAGCCGCGCTTGGACGAACAATATATCTTTTTCTCTCTTTGCTACTCGTTCTTCCTTGCTTCTTGTTTTTGAATCGCGATTATTCACCGCATGAGATATATCGTTCCAGACATTCTTCGCACACGAAAATACCATTCGTGTAGAGAACTTCGTTCTTCCGCCACAATAAGTCTTCCGAGGATCTCTCTTCCGGCAAATATGTCGCGGAACGATATTGCGACAACTGAAACGCATTCGGCGTTTTAAAAACGCATGTTATTTCTAGGAAACCCCGGAAACTCGTTCTTTATTAGAAATGTTTATCCGAACGGCGAAACCGGAGAAAAATGGAGTTCAATCCATTACCAAATAAAAACAAATTTTTCGCTGGCACGACAGCGAAAGGCAGCGCACGTTGTGTTTAAAAAGGATTAATTGGATCGCATTCGTTAGAGAAAAAGTAGAGTAAAAAGTTCTTTCACAATAGAAGTTGCGCTCCTGTGCTCGCTGGAGCTTATTAATATTTCTAGCAAATTATAGTCCGTTTTTGCTCACCTGAAGCAAAATGGCGCAGTGATATTATGCAATGTTATTTCCACTATGAAATGCAGATATATGCACGTTATTATGTGAAAAAGCAAGATACCCGACTTCTTATTTTACGTCGCAATTGCTATTAGCAAAAATAAATTTATTGATAAACTTTCGAGAAAAATATTAAAAACTATAGAAAGAAAATATACACAAAACTCTAGAAAAATACTAAAAATATAAACTATGGAGAGAAAATATACACAAAACGTATTGAGAAACTATATAAAAATATGATTTTGCGAAATATAAAACGTACGCTATTCCTACTCTAAAGATTTCGCAAATATAAATATATTACAAAGCTTTGAAGCTTTCTATAATGTAATCCATATCGCTTATGCAGTGTCACGGAGTGCGTACGACGCGCCCGTGAATAAAACGTATCGAGTTATCCTCTAGAATTGAAGCTGTCATTGAAAATAACGTTGAGCGCGCATCAGAGCGATCGCTGGCGACGTGTCACCGTGGACTTTGCGCGCGTGCAACGTGTCGTTGCCGCGTGGATATCGGAAAAGCATTCGTATGAATCTTACGGGACTCACAAGAATGGCGACGAAACGCTTTCCACGCTCGCATCAGAGGCAGAAACGCCGAGCGAAAAATCCGTGACAAAGACGGGCAACGTCATACGGTTCACGTGCGAGGCGTTTCTTTGTTGAACGACTATGCAAATATTTTCGAAGACGCAACCGAATGGGTACGCAAACGGAATCGTTTCGCGGACGAACATGGTAAAATCGATTCCACGGCTGAATTGGTTACTTTGCAAAGAAACCCGCTGATAACAGAGATGTAACCTGGATAAATAAATTGTTTTTGTGAAACGCTGTTTATTGTGAAAGCAATTTGAAAGGAAGAAAAAAATGATTTTATTGGAAAATACTTATAAGCTTTATCTCTCTTGAGAATTTATAGCAGAAGCGTTAACTTTTCTCGCGTATCGATACGTCCTTTTGATATTTCATTCGTGCTTTTATTTCTCACAAATAAATGGGGATTGAATATCGTCGGATAGGAAAACGTTATACAATCTGCCGCCGATTGTGTGCATATTTTTTGTTCACAAGAAAAACAAATTACTGCGAAGAGATGAAAAAGTGCTTTATTAAGCACAAATCGAATCATCTATTTGTGAATTATCGTTACGCGGCAGATACACGGGAAAATACAAACGATATGCAAGCGGCGCTTGTAAACGTTGAGTTGTATTTTCGCTATATTCGCATGATTTTTACTCAATCTCTACGTTGTCGAGCCTGCGCTTCGCGAAAGCAATCGAAATCCGTATGAAATATGCAAGAAGGCGCGCGGAACAAGTCCGGCAAGCAATTTGCTACCAACACAGCCGTACGACGAAAAAAGAATACAAATAAATTTGTAAAAAAAAGAGCAAACAGATCACAGATATATTCTCTGTGACAGATGGATCAACTGTGGGTAAACCCCAATAGGGAATGCCTGACACAGTTCTGCATCTATAAATCTTGATTCTCCCTCGGGTCGAGTCACAATCGATACGGAACGAAGGGATCCGGGCGAAGCTTTCATCGTTATCATCGCATGGTTGTTAATGAGTACTCTTGGAATTATAGCACCGTAGCCACAACGAAATTTCGAGTAGACAACGGATTGTACGTGCAAAAGTAGAATAAAGCCAATATCGAACTTGGTATTATGTCTATATCAAAAATAACCGCGACACATAACGTGATAATTAATATATTTTAAGCGTTTCTGTCTTAGAACAAAGCCCGAAGTAACGAGAGATAAGAAGTTCAAGAAAAGATTTTCCTCGTTGGCAGAAGATTCGCGAGAACAAGTGAAAATCTCTGTGAAATGCACGAAAATCTGTCTGTTTTTGTTGCGAGCGCGGAACTAACTAAGACAAGTGCAGCGCACGGCACAAATCACGAGACTTTTATCGCGAACAAGAGAACGTGTAAATGTAGACTTTTTTACGCGTCCATAACTCGAAACTTAGCACCGAACTTAGCTGCTTTTACCTCGGAGCAGCAAAGGTTCATCTATTGCGCGAGCACTCCGAAGACTACTACTAATCGCGCGCTTTTATATCCTTCAGCCATGAGGATCCGCCCTTTTACGAGACGTGCAAAAGTATAGTATTTAAGGTGTCTCAACGAACATTCCTCACGTGTCACACACACCCACGTACTTTTTATACGACACAATCTTAGTCCAGGAAAATAGACCGGTGTAACACGCGATAAAATTTTTCAAAGCATAACACAGGCTTAGAATTTCGAAGATTTAATTATAGATATGTTTGAAAAACCCAAGAGTGTTAATTCTCGTTTAGCTGAAGATCGTTTTTATGTTTAGTGTAAATAAAAGTGACAAATGGTTATCACATCGTTCGAATTTTTTTACGCGCTGTATATGCAAACAATTTGTTTTTTTTTTTTACAACACCTTATCGCTGTTGAATAATTCACCGGCTTCTAATGAACATCCGACGGGAACCGAGACGCTTTTCCCAGACGGAAACGCGTTTCCAGACAAAAAGGTCGCGATTTGTTATCGTACCGCCTTTTATTCTTTCTGTTGCTGCAATTTTTATTTCCCACCATTTCGATTGCCGCGCTATAACACGGCGGGATCCTTCGAGTCGCTTTCTCCTATTGTTTATCCGAATCTCGACCTGTCGAGAGTACGTTCCACGTCGACGGTTCTTGCGCCGTTATCTCCGACAGCGAGTTTATTTTCTTTCCTTACTGCGGCATGTTTGGTTTCTATTGGTTTGCGCTCGCGGTCTCATATAGGAGTTGCACAACATCGCGGATTCGACAACAATCGAGAGAATCCTCATAACTCACAAATGACGTAGATATTGATCCGATTAATTAGACTGTGCTCGCTATAGACGAGCTTTGATTTAATCAGTGTTAGTGTGTAAATATTCTCGAACTTTGTAACAATTATTCAAGAGTACTTAGTAATGCTTTCGTTAGTTCTTTCTTTGATCGTTATGACCGACCTCGATCTCTTATCTTCTTTACTTATAAAACTTTGACAAAAATGTCGTTACAAGCGATTTCGTTCGTGAGAACAAAGATAATTCACCGTTTAATAATGTCGCTCATTTGTACTGCTAATTAACGTGAATAATCTGTCTAATTTGCAAGTTCCGTGACAGTCGCGTTTGTGATTGAATCGATAGCACATACACGCTATCGACCGTGAATGTCAGGTGTCCGTGTTAAGCATTAAGCCACAACAGCGCGTATAGCCGAGTATATATGCAAGTGACGATACATCTATACCACCACGCCCAGTTATTATCCGCATTAAGCACCGCCTGGAATGTTTTCACCTATTGCCGGCCAGTTTTTCCATTCACCAGATGTTTAATGATCGCGAACGCGATCCTTTTTGCCGTCGCAAGCGGAAAAAGCGCGCGAGCCAAAGGAATTATGGTCGGACGCGCTCGACGCGCCTATTTACGATTCGTATAAATCGCGTCGACCGAAGAGCAGAGGAGGCCGTGTATAGGGTGGTCCTATTATATCACTCGCGTGTGTGTGTGTGTGTGTGTGTGTATGCGTGTAGTTACTGCGATGTGTCATATAGCCGGACTGTGGGCTAAAGTGCACGCGCGCCCCATGAATATTTATCCACAGCTATTGCAAAATAAATGCCGCGAGCTAGACCGAGAAATCCGTAACGAAAGAGAAACAAAAAACTGACAACGTACGACGTAATCTCCCGGACTACGTCTCTGCGTTTCTCGCGAATTCGCCTGGATGTATCACGCTTGCATCCGCGCGATATCTCGGGACGGATTAAAGTTTCACCCAATCGTACTGCCGCCGATTGTCGACGACTGGTTTGGATATTGCGCGCGTTTATATAAAAGCTCGGGTATTTATTTTCATCGCGCGCAAACATCGCGTCTTTGCCGACTACTCGTTTCACAAGCAGTTCGGTTTCTCTTCCACATTTTTGTTCTCAAATGAAAAATTCGGCCGCAGTGATAACCTTGCGGACAAAGTTTGTTGGCCTCGGGCAAAATGTACGCCTGACAGAGTTTCTATCGAAAGTTGTACTCTCGAATTGACATTCAGCGAGAAGTACATACACTCGATTCTACTTTCAGATTATTTCAGTTGGTTCTAGTTTTACCTAGGTCGACTATAAGTCACTCAAAGGGACCAAAGTTCAAGTTCGCAGAAGATACATCATCCTATGATTTACATTTAAGTAGAATTCTATTAGTAATAAAACATATGGTTTGTGTATATTTAAACTTTGATTAAGATTATTTGCGTGTTTTATTAGCAAATGGATTCTTTTTTTCGACATGAAAGCCTTTTCTCGCTATACGTAATTGCAATTTGCTGTTATTTTATATTATATGAATTAGAACTGTAACCATTTATATCTTTTCGTCACTCTTTTATTTTTTTTTTTTTTTTTTTTTTAGCAAAGCCTGCAGACATGTTTTGATTTTATAACAACACATATTGTTTCAATATATTGTTTCGATATTTATCGAGATATATGGAAGCAAGAGTCGTGGTTTGCAATTTGTCCATTGATAACTGTCACACAGTATTTTAATATCACTATACATAGTGGAATATTTATGATTGTTCGCGAATTGCACAATAGTGCAATACTATTTTTACAATTTGTTTTTTTTTTTCATTTAAAATCGTAAAAACAGAAAATAATGAATATACTGACGTATATATAAAATATAATAAAATATAAAAATTCTATATATTTTGCACATAGTGCTTTTTAATTTATATAAACATAATTTACTGTTAAGTAAATTACGAAGATATTAGAAGAAAGAGAATATAAAGGGCAGATAATTTTTATGTCTAAAAAAAAATTAAGATGCAAACAAGTTCTCTTCTTCCGATATATTGATCTGTTTTTGCGAGTTGTGTTGGATTGTGTAGATTATCGCAAAATCGGTTTATTTCTCGTTGCTCACGGCGGAGGGGTGGATGCGCCCGCGATCACAGACTCGTATCTAATATCCCGGCCCATAAAGTTTTTATAAAACAAAGGAGAATGAGAGTTACGACCTCGGAGAGAGTTTTACGATAGCTGAGCGGGGATGATATATGATCACCGCGAGTTAAGCTTTCGGCGCACCCCGACGTCATGACGTAAACGAACCCCATTTTCGGGGAGGAGTACGCGGGTGGCCCGCCGAAGTAAATTGTCTAAAGTGGCCGGTGTGTACACTTCGCGCGTGCGCGCGAGTCGTTCTCAAAGTTTCGCATGCTCCTCCATACACTTCAGGCGAGATAGTCGGAGCATCAAATTTCGAAAATGTAGATGGAAATGAAGTTTCCGGTGGCTGTAAATTGAACATGAAAACGCAATCTCTCAGCTCCGGCTTAAATTTAAGCTTCTAAAATCATGATATATACTTTCAAGAAGAATGTTTCTTGAAAAACTTAAGTGTGGCATACGTGTCAACGCGCATCCGTGCTAATATACCTACGTGATGTAAAATTGTACATATTCACAAAACTGCTTTTGCGAATATAATGAAAATTGTATGTAGTGCTACGGAAGGTGAATCACCCAGAAGTACGGCAACGACAGGTGAATCTCTCGCCTCTCGTTTAGAACGGCGGAGCTTCTCAAACGGATAAACTTCTTCGGTAAACATACGACGGTATCTACGGTACGGAGTATTGTTCGCGCAGGCGGCAGTGGAATTCCCGGAGCAAGCAACCACGACGCTGGAACGTATGAAATTTGGAGGTTGCCAGATGTCTCATCGGGCAGGTCGCGTTAATCACGAAAGCGCGAGCTCAGATATTTGAATAGATGCAGTTGCTTTGTCCCGCCGAACTGACCTCAGGAACAGGCAGGTTCTGCAAAATTATCGCCAACTTCCGCGCCATTGTCGCATCGTCGAGTATTATTTATGTGATACGCGTCAGGACCGATGTTAATCGATAAATCGTCGAGAGATAAATCTCGCCAGAATTCGCAGAAAATACCTGTGTGTGTGCGCGCGAGATGTGTATATGTAGATTTTTTCTATGAAAAAGAAAATAAAAACACTCCATTTTCGCGCAGTTTTAAGAGGTCATAATCACAATAGAGAATCCAATAAAACGTGTTCTTTGAACGTTAAGTTTTTTCGCAATTTTTACACTCCGCAATGTTTTATATATTTTCGAGTACCTGGTTCGGATGAACCGACTGTAAATAACAGTCATGACCGCGCGACTTGTCGTAATTCATGTTTTTCCAACCGCATTTTCCGCGGTCGCCATTTGCACGGGGAAAAGCAGTGGTTGGGTCGCGATATGTCGTCGGCCGCATAGCATTTTACACCCGTTAGCCGCGCAAACAAAAAGTCTCGCGAGAGTTATTTCAGCCAATCAAGCAATCCGGCTTGGATGGGGCGGAAACTCGAATGCGAGTGTCGGGAACGAACGAGCGCCAATATTTTGTCGACGAATGAAACCGTGTACAGGTTTAAAAGATATACGTACGCTGAGAACGCCGGACTCCCGAAATGATGATGTACCTCACAAAAAGCTCCGACATATTTGTCGCCGTCGTCGCCGCTGAGGTCGATGTCGGAAGATACAGCACGTCGTGTGATGCGAACGAGAAAATATTGCTGGCGCAACGAGAAGTTCGTACGGTACATACCAAATTTTCGAGTGCGCTCTCGTTCTAACGCGACGTTTCAAGAAAATACATTTCGCGAGAATCGCGATCTTTTGTTTCCCGAGTCGATGAGAAATAGCATTTAATTTCTCATTTTTCGGAAGAAATTGTTTTCAGCTAGCACAGTCAATAAATTCTATAGATGTTGTTTTGTTTTTGCAATATATCGTTTTTTATCGAGAGAGAGAGAGAGAGAAAGAGTATGAAACATGCTCTATGTGAGTTTACCGCGTCCTATTTATTTACTTGTAACGTACGTGTACGTGCACATATGTAGATACGTATATTCGTATACATATAAAAGCGACGCCCGCGACGCATAGCAATGGTGTTTCAACGTAGTCTTTGTAGAAGCGTCGAGAACCGAGGAAGGAATAGATGAAAGAGCAGAAGCCGTGGAGCAAAATGGTAAGAGATGACGCTGGTGTCGGATCCAGAACGTACTTCGACCACTTAATTTCATCACACCCGAGCAGATTCGCGGGCGCAGAGGAAATTGTGTCGCGCGGCGCTTTTGCTTTGTGATCACGAAGTCTCTGAGAAGAAAAAAATATCGATGCGACGATATCCTTTCATTGTCACACTCGAATAATTAACTTAAAGCTTTAGAGAAAGAAATCAATTTGAACTCTTTCCTTCGTACTTTACACTTATGTATTTTACGCGCGCTTTATTCGACAACACAGACACGTTGCAAAACTTGCTAGTGCAATTTTCACAAGCTGCATTTTATCGATACTTATAAATATTTTCCTCATAAATTGGTCAAGTAATCGTGCAGACACACCTAAAAGCACTCTATTTTCTTCGAAATTTATAGTCACGAGCAGATATCCGATATTACACTCAGACGCTTAACGTGCAAAATATAATATCATACGAACGTAGCACTTTTCTGCGCATTTATTTTTCATGCTGCTTTGAGCATAAACAAAAACATTTGCGATGTAAGATTAGTCCATGTGATAGATGTCAATCGAGTTCATCAATCACACGCTCTACGTTGATGACAAATACCGCGAACCAACTTTATGATAGTATTATTCTGTCATAAACATGGAATCTAACATCATCATCGTGTGTGACATTATGCGATACATCGTTAGATATTCCTACCCATTCATTATTGCGTGCTACATTATTAGCGAAGACAGTAACGGATCGCGGATTATACTGTAACAAAATTTCATAGGCGTCAGGAGTTTCTGTCAGCTATTACGCGAAAGCAACCGTGGAAAGCATAAGCTGCGGAAAATTGATTTAGAATCCAGCACAAATATGCTTTGAAATACGTGAATTTGACGTTATCATATTGACAGTTCAATATAAACGTGTAAAAAATATCAAAAATTTTGTCGTTTTGAAAATAAAATGTTTGAAAACATATAAATATAAAATTGTGATTAAATTGTAAAATGTTTTAATTTAAAGACAATGTTTACATACATTTTATTTAAAAAAACAGAGATACACCCCGTATTTATATCTAGTTTTAAAAATATTATGTACGTGTTTTCGTGAGAATTCGTGCAGAAAATGGATTGCTTCTATCTTTGTCACTCGTCGTAGCGTGGCGATGATCCATTAATCGAAAGTTCCGCGATATTCCCTGGTTATCCATTCTGATTTGATTAACTCGCGCCCTACCGAGTAATGCTGATCCTTTCAGTCCATGCGATTCCGCAGCGAAACCGTCACCGCGTGTAATTTAATGACAATGATGCACAGTGAAGCGGACACACGTAATTCCATCCACTTCCGTCCACGGGTCATTCCCGTTCTGTACAGAGCGCTCCAAAATTATCAAAGGTGTTTATATCGTCGGAAAAAACAAAATAACAACAGAGAGAATATTTCTCAGATATTACGCGAGCGCGTTAATTAAGGCGTCAATTAAACGCGCAAATTAATTAACTAGCTTTCACCTTTGTACGCTTATGAAGAGCACTATGATTCTTTAATCAATCGTCGAAGTCAAATCTCCGAAATTGTTGTGCTTTTCGATGTTAAAATTAAATTTGCCTTAGGATTCTAGCTACCGTCGGCAGGACTATCTATAGGTAGCGGTGATTTTGGGAGAACCTATGCACGTCAAATACGACGCATATCGATATCCCAATTCTAGTGAACGCAAACAATTCCGGGGATGGCGTAATTCAATGTACCTAGACCTCTGTGCATCATCCATAGGCGCGTACGTGTGTACGTATGCGTTTATACAAACGCGATGCGTGTGCACACACAGATCCTCGCAATCCGGTTACTGTCGCGTTGCTACTCGTCCACCTCCCTTGTGTCGCAATCAAATTATATACTACATCCAATCGGGAAAGAATAAATACATAAAATAGTATCAACGATTTTGTCCCGACCCAATTCGATTCGCCGCGTTCCGTGGACGTTATTGCTACGCGTGTTATCGGCAGTCAAGCTTCCGCTAATTATTTTGGACTTTACATGCGCGATTACATACGTTCAGCTATTCAAAGCGTATCTGATTTCACTGGTGCGCCAACATATACATATATTGTGCAATAGTTTAAGCAGAGAGGGAATCGTAATACTCGAGAAAATCGAGATATTTCGATGTACAACGTATTATATACGTGCACGTATCGTCATCGCGTTGCCGCTATTTTGGATATCGATGAGATGCATATTTTTTTTTTATTAAAATTTACGCCATTAATTTCAATTGTGTTACTGTTATCGAGAAATTCTGGTTCTTTCACATAAATTTGTCATAAAAAACTGAGTTACTTATGAACAGAAATACTATTAATCCGTTCGTTTTATTTCTTCAAGAGGAAAACGACACGTCCATTAATTTTCCTGTTCGATCGCGATCTTCGAAGTGAAATTAATCTTAAAGGACGTGAGATTAGCTCTCCTCTCGCAACGCTAGACACAAGTTCCCGAGAAAAATATCCTTCGAGGTTTTCCAATGTACGCAATCTTCTCAATTCGTGCAACAAGCAACCAGAACTTCGATTCCGAAGCTCTTTACGAACTCCATCTCAAGGATCAGTGACGCCAAGCAGAAGATTCACCAGTTTCCCTAATGAAACACCGAAATCGGAATGCTCGGTTGAATCGCGCGCGCATAAACTCACGTCTCAATGAGAAATTCTCTATTATATAAGGACAATCTAGCGGGATTAACAAGACAGCTGCATAGTGGGTTAAAGGATCAAGCGTTATTATATACGCACAGCATTCATTATAACAATCTAATATGCATTGTACAACTAATGCAATTAAATCGCTGTCAGAAGTTGGTACGTCAGCATTGTTCGCGACATAGTTTTATTTCTTACTCAAAACATTTTCTATATACATATTTGTTAATTTTAAAGTTTGAACCAGGTTTTTAAACTTTCGTTATTTTTTATTAATTATTTAAAACTTCTCGATTATGTAATTATGTTAAGCTGTGCGTATTTCTCTCTTCGAAAAGTTTGTTTAGAATTTTAACTGATTAAAAAAAAAAATCATCTAGATTTGACCGTTTGCGAAACGTTTAGTCAGAGTTATAAACAATGCTACTTATCGTTCATATACGTGCGACTTGGTGTAAATTCGCGGATTATAGTATACGAATAAAATCCTAGAAAGCAGGAGTAACGCGAGCGATATGCGAACAACGTTGCACGCGAGCGCGTGCGACGTATCTCGCACATCGTATAATCCCATTAATGACAAATTAATGCATGTAAAGCTTCTACAGTGGCGTTTTTCAACGCGCGCACTGTACCATGAAGTTATGCCGGTAAATTCCTGAGCGCATTATACACAAATCCTTTACCTTCGTAAAGACGGGAGCCGGAATTTCTCTCGCTAAGAGTCTACTAAGAGGCTGGGATACATGTAGTATATCAGCGAAAGATAAGCAGCTTAATTTCGAACGAGATTAGTCCAGACGTTCAATCCCCTACATAGTCTTCTCTTTGGCACGTAACGACGCCCGGTATTCCCAGCTGAGGTTAATCTCGAGATTAATCCGGAAACGAACCCTCTTGCCGCCATTTTTCCACGTTCGTTATATTTTCCAAGTTTATATCGCGCGCTCGCGCCCCAAGAATAATCGCGTACTAGAAATGCAATTCCGACAGAAACACGCGAAGGTACCGGTGATTTTAAACCGATTGATTGTAGGTTCGCATTATACTAAGAACCATTTAGCATAGAATAACATGGGGATTTAATAATCTGGAATAACACTCTTTGTACGTGAAAACACTATGTTTTCGCAACAATCAGAGAAAGCTCGCGTATGCTTTCTGACAACCGCATTGTCAAGAATATAATTACCGTTGATAAAATCTTCAAATCCAATCTGCAGCTTATGTATGCACGACGAAATTCGATCTGTCGTTCTTGAATAATTTCGCACTTGGTTCCTCCTCCGCCTTCTCCTCGCTTTGCTCCTCCTTTCCTTCCTCCCCTCGATAAGCCGATAACTGTGCACGGTTTGCAGAATCCATAAATTAGGCGCGAAGTTCGATTTGTGCTCTTTGATAATCCCCTCATTCGCATACGAGAGGCTCGTGCATTATAACTTGGCAATGCATTTGCATGTCGCACATCAAGAGCCAATCCTCGATCGAATTACATACGATACGCGCGTACTTATAATAATCAATACTAATCTAGTAAGATATTGTTTATTAAATATACTTGCTGTGTTACCTAAATTAAGAATTATTTTCTAATTGAGATTTTTTTGCAAGAAAATATTAATTCTTTGGCTTATAAAACGTTCTTAAATTAAGCGTTTTTCAAGTTTATCATGATTTTTCTCCAACTGAAATTATTTGCTTGCAATAAAGGCGCAAACAAATAAAAATCCAACAATCAGGACGCGTATTCGTTTTTGTGCGATATAATCTCGCGCTCACACACACACGTATATGCTCAGCTCTACTTTCTCATCTCGAAAGCGGCTGGGTTTCTCAACCACTAGCATCCCGAATTCACCTTTCGTCGGCATTCTACACTCAAATAAATTTCCAGCCTTGAATTGGACCCTTTTTGTTCTCGTGAATACGGTAGACGGTGTAAAATAATGCGTTGATCTAACCTTCTCCATTCATTAGAGAAACTTTATGCAAAGCTACTATTACCGAAAGACTATATCGAATCTTGCCCGACACATTTTGTCTTACGTCAATTTGACATTTATATTTTTTTAAGAATATCATAAGATTTCTTTCTTTAAATATTTGAGAAATAAGAACGACAACATTGGATGTTTTCGAAATGCCACTATTATCTTTGGTTATCATGACAAAATCAATAAACGTGTTAGGGATATGTGTTTTGTTTACTAACAATAGAATATTAGATTGCAGCTTGTGTCTTATTAATTCACTATCCTGCGTATCTTCGTGGTGCAACTAGACTCCATTGTGTTTCACAACAATGTAAGGACAAATTCTCTTTCACACCGATATTCCTTTTATAATCATTGGCCATTTGCCCTCTGAGCTTTCTGTCGTCATTCTTTTCATCTCTTTCTTTTTCTCACGCTGTTTTTTTTTACTTTGCGCTCAATTCCGACACTTTTAATAAATAAATCGTACTCGGGATTCTTGCTGCTCCTTCGCGAGAAACTCGCGAGCTATTTAACTACCGGAACTCCGTGGCGCCGCACCTGAACTTCAGCCGTTTTTCATTCGCTCGTTTTCAACCACGCCGAGATAAACTTTGTTCATTTTCCATTTCCAGTTACACATCGCCGCAAGGGGCATCGCGACAAAGCTGCGTTAAAGCCTTCGGCATGTATATTAACTGCTTCTTTCGTTAATCAGCGCGAACTGCATTATTTCGCTTTGTGTAATTTATGCAAAGCGTCAATATGTAAAACCAATAATCGAATATACAAGCTTTTCTAAATAGTATTCATTGATACTTTCGAACAATGTGTATTTAATAACCTAGATGAATATCATATATCACATTTAGATTACATTAAACGCAATTATAGATTTTATTTAAAAACAAATATTACACGTATACAAAAAAGTTTTTATGAAAAATCAGGACGAAAGATAAGGAATCACAATTGTTTCGATAAGATCGATACGACTAATCATCTAATTAAAGCACGCGTCATAAAACCGAGAGAATGAATAGAATAATTTACGACTATTGACCAATACTGATCGCTCTTTTAAAAGCCAGTCTTTAGAAAAAATTTATGAGAAGGAAATCTATCAGGACATTAAAGATTATTATTCTGAAACGCGTATGTATTTTAGGCACGTGAAACATACGTGGGTGTAAGTGCGTAAGGATAGGAATGTCGTCAGTTGATGACGGTAGAAAGTTATCTCTAGAAAAAAAAACACGAAGAAAAAAAAGGGATCGAATTACTCGGGCATGATGCGATATAAGGGAGAGATGGTGAAAAAGTTCCGCATCCGGTATCACGGGAAGCTTCGGCAGCGACGAGCTGTCGCGAGCAGCTGGATCGTTCGCATGAACTTCTTCCGTGAGCGGCAGCGCGCCGCAGCTGCGGATCCTTAGGAAACTCGGATCGCCTTCCGCAATAAAAGGCGACGTCGCCTGCCGGCGATGACGCGGAAGGAATTTTTTGATGGAGATGGTTGCTCCAGCAGAGTTTGAAATAGTCATCGAAAGATCTCCCGCGCGCGAGATATTGATCTGTCTCGAAAGCAGCGAAATTATGTACAACAACTCCAACAACTTTTTGCTTTTTTCAAGAGAAACATTGTTCTATTTAACCTTTGATCAGTCAGTTAATGTAATAATGTCTACAAAAATTAATAGAAAGTATAATGTTTTTATGTTGTACAACATTGTTAGAAAATAAGATCGTTAAAAAATATAACACTTGACTTTCTATTGAAAAATATCAGACTAGTGTAGTGTAGTCCATTGTTATTATTGTTCCAAGTGATTTGAGCGATAGAGTTCGAAGCTAGCATTCACGGTCAGACAGAAAAATATTGCAGTATTTAACTGAGCAAATTTGTTTTACGCTTCTGCAAAGTTTGTATTAGATTGACTGTGAAAAAGTTTCACCGACGAAAGGTGAACGAATGTGCTAAAAAAAATTGCGTTTGAATATCTCACTCTTAAATATTTTCCCATCTATGCATATCGTCACTTTGCGTGAGAGCTGTCGTAAAAATTCGGTTAGTTTATTTTTATTTATTAACAAACTTATATACAAAGACTATATTTGAATTAGCATCTCGAAAAGTCTGACATGTGCACACAGTATACATGTGCTCTCACGGATTAAAACGCATTGATTCTGTTATCACGTTTACGCACTCCACGAATTTATCCGCTGCTTTGATATTATATTTAAATTGATTTTGAGCGAAATTGAACTCTCTCGAGGACATTTTTTGCTTCGCGTGGCGTATAAAGCTTTGCGTAGCTTATACACGCAAACTTTAATGAAAAATCATAGATTTCGCATGTGTGGAGTGCGAGTGGCAAATGGCAGAGCGGATAGAGTGACTTTTCAATTTTTGTTCACCGAAAAATGAACGTTTCGCGAGATATTTCGTACACCGCTCGTTTATTCGAATAGATCGACAGATTCACCGGGCGCGTTTGCGATTTTTGCCCCCTTCCTGTCATCTGCAAATAATCCTTTCCATAATGACATTTACCGTCCCCGTTGGACGTGACGTTTTTCGATTGCCTCCCTGTTTCCTCTCTCCGCCGATTAACTCTCCTGGTCGATCGACCGTACATTATCGGAATTCGACGAATTTCGCCATGTTCGAGCTAGATCTCATGTATGCGCCATCTCACGTGCCCGTACGAACAGACCGGAAATAGACGAGAAGGACTCGCATTCTCATAGCGCATTTTCAGCTAAATAGTTCTTCGATTCTCATGTCACGTTGATCGAACGTGATTTTCGCGTTAAGAAAAAACTAAGACTTTTTTCGTACAGTTGTATATTACGTATCAACGCGTTATTTACTTTCGCGGTAATCGTGCTAATGCCGTATGTACATATGTAATTCAATAACTGTGTGTGTGAGGATTATCCTAATTGATATCGACGATGCCGTCTTATCTATTGACAGCCACGAAGCTCGAAACAGTGCCAATACCCCCGGAAAGCCGTAGATGGGGTCACGTTTAGAGGTCGTAGCCTCCTCTCAGCAAGAGGAAAATCGGAATGAGATGAATTGCTCAGCGAACATGGGGGGTGAGAGAGAGCGATCCACTTGGTGATAAATTTATCTAGCCGTCAGCAATTTCAACCAGGAAATCTTGTGATTTGAGATAACTCGCAGTAAGATCACTTCGTTCGATTCTCATTCGACTGCTGTAGAAATAAACTCTAGGGCGCGTTTATTTTTATTTCGTCTTGTAAAAGGATTTATTATATTCATGGAATTGTATAGTAGATGACGTTCATAGAACGCGGTTGTTTGCATGTACAATAAAATCAATATGTGCGCATTCTTTATATTTTATTGTGTATAGGTATTTTGCGGCATTATAGTATAGGTACATTTTTTGTGTATATTCCTCGACTCTAGATTTCGAAGAATTTATATATACACTATATATATATGTATATGTATGTGTGTGTACATATAATAAAAATGTGTACATGAAAAATAAAGCATATTATTTTATTCTATTCTTTTTTGATATTTTTCTGTATAACGCTTTTTATTTTGACTTATGTGCGCGCGGTTTTACATCTAAAACAGTTTTTTTTGCACATTATAATGTCGTGAATATTGACTTTTTATATACTCAACACGCAGTACGTTTTTGTACATTCAAATTTGATAGGAATTGATCGTATATAAATAGAACGTTTTGTGTAAGTTGAAACGCATTTTCTAGCGCACGCGACAAAACGCAAGGTAAATAAGGTAAGTATCATTTCTATTAGGTATAACAATCTTATCGAGCCAGCGTACGTACGTTTATCGTCTTAGTGTTTCGCTACGGTAAACTATTCTGCGGATCACTTGCTACGTCGAAAATCGAAGGCGAACCTACATGCATCGCGCGTTTCACTTCGCCGGCACCACGAATTGTGCATTGGCAACAACAGCGTGACCCGCTATAGGGTGCACCTAACAATGCGCCGAAACATACACGGGTGGCCTGTAAACGGAGTAAATACAGCCCGCAGGTGGCGAGTAGGAGATCGTGAGTGCACGCGTTACACACGCACTGCACTCTCGGTCCCGTAAACATGGAACCTCGATCCGTTTTGGTCACGCCCGGAACATGGCTGGCATTGTCGCAACTGATAGCGTAAGCCACCTCCGACGAGGATCGTGCTGAAAGCACTTCGTCTCGTCGCCGTAAACGCACGTGTCAGCTTCGTCCATAATCTCGTAATTTTTACGAGATCACGCTAGGTTTGTCCGGAAATCTCTCGTAATTTTTCGAGGATCACGTACAACGTAAAAAACTGTGCCACAGTATTTTTTGGTCTTTTTGAAAAAAAAAAAAAGTTTGGCAAAAGTTTTATTTTTATTTTCATGCATATATCTATATAAGTAGAGATCGTTCAATATTTATAAAAATTGAGAAAAAACAGAAAGATAAAGAATAAGAAAAAGCATGATACAATAATCGTTCCACTAATGATTATTGCACATGGGCATGCAAATTCGCATCGGCATTTAGGAAGTACGTGCGTGGATTAACGTTTATTCACGTTGTCACTGCTTGCGTAATATCGAAACATACGAGTGTTAGCATTGTACACAGAACATAGCGAAAGATGAAACGATGAACACACACAATCCTGAGGAAGCTTCTCTTTCTACGCGCTGCACGTCCGTCCACTTGTTTGCAGCTTTACCATGTCTCTCTCTCTCTCTCTATTTTTTTTTAATTATATTTTAGTAGTTTCATATTTTCATATTTTATGTTTTTATTTGTTTTCTATGTTTTGTATTTTTATATTTATGCACTTTCTGTATTTTTCGTATTTTCTTTTATTTTTATGCACTTTTCTTTTTATTTTTGTGTACTTATGATCGAATTTTGTTTGTACTTAACTATTTTGTATAATGGCTACGGCGCTTGAGGGAATTGTATCCCAGAGCGTCTAATAAATGATGTTTTCTCTCTCTCTCTCTCTCTCTCTCATGACACGATTCGATAGGATACGCTTTCAAACTCTATATCGGAGCAGAGGGAAATGCAGGAGTTTGCTTGTTCCAGTTGTATTGGTACAGATTTGCATAAATTATTTGCTGGTGTAAGTCCGGGTCGTGGATGACCTCTTTTCTCGCGCTGCGGGGGCAACGAATTTGAAAAAGAAATATGTAAAGTGCGATGACGAATGCACATTGCGCAACCTTGCATACTATATCTCATCTTTTGTTTGATACTAACAAACTCAGTACGCTTGTGCATATCTGCGCTTATGTATAGATACACATGTCTTGTGTCATATAAACGTGTGAACGGTGACAGATTTATCTTCGAGATTACAATAGATACATACGGCATGTTCTCTCCATAAATTACTCCGTAAATTCCAATTTTATAAGTTTTGATACATTTGAGATGGAATTCTGGCTCTTCCCGAAAAAAAATAATTCTAGAATTTTTCCGTGTATTGCATTGCACCTATCTGTATGTTTGTTCATTTAAAATCTCACACGTTTTCATTTCCGACTATTGAAATCTAACTTTCTGACAAACGAAATAAACTTTATACGTTATATTAAAGTGTTAGTTATTTTCTTTTATGTAATATCCGCGATTATCTGTGGGGAGAATTTGATCTCAGAATAGAATAAATCTTCCTACATATCTATATATCTGTCCATCAATCTTTCTTTCTTCCTCTCTTTTATTTTCCTTTCTCTCCGGGATGAAAACGGGAGCTCTTCTCTGCTCGTCGACAGATTCTTCATTTTTGGCTATGGGATGCACAGACCGTAGATAGTTCAAGCGGAATGTCCAATATGTTCTTGTTCGTCGATATGCAACGTAGCTCGTATATATTGAGGACAGGATTTCGGTTATTGACGGGAGAAATTATGTGGCGCACGTGTATTTTCGAGTAAACTGAGAACGCGAGAGTTTTACACATCGCAACTATCAAGCTTTATTTTAAAAGAGATCTCGAAGAAGACTGTCAAAGCTAATCAATTTACAAAAAAAAGTAAACATACATATTTTCCACTCGAAAGTATACAACTTACAATAAGAAGTGAAACACGCAATGTCGAAAAGTTGTTTGAGTGCATAGTTATCACAGTTTTATTTATAACTTTGTCTCAAATGGAAAACAATGAAGTATTCTCTGGATTTAACACACTTGATATTTTAATATTTTAAAGATATTCTAGAGATGAAAAAGTGAATAATTTGCCTCCGTTGTTGAGAATTTCGCTCATAGCACGTATTTCCTTCCTTCACGATATTCCCTCGACGAAGCACTTCAAGAGTCGTGAAATTCCACGACGTTGTCATAACATTCATTCTCCAGTGCGAACGTGACGACTCCCGAACACACGATTTATCGCTGCAACATTCATGCGAGGCACGGTTCATAGCGCGAAACGCCATATATCGTCACATTAAAACTGTCACTACAGTTATAATGCTCGTAAGATGATATATTAAAAGCGAGAAATATTATTCACACTTTTCTTCTTACGCGTCTCACAAATGTAAACGAGTCTTTCTCTAAATAAACGGTCGTTGAAATTTATGACAAACGAAATAAGGCAATAAGCGAAGTGACGGCTCTCGTTTTGTATTTTATCACGCGCAAGAGCATAGCTCATTCATGTAAAGACGATAGGGTATAGAAATCTCGAGAGGGTGACGCAGGCCACAAGTAAGAGGTAACTTATCGAACTAACATGGCACCAGGCAAACAGGTGGTGTCTGGCGAAGACTGAGGGTAGTTCGGTGTTCGGTCGCTTGAATGGGTGGCGATGCTTGGCCTGGAAGACCAATTTCGCCGTAATGCCAATCATGAATCAAAGCCCGTTGGGAGCATTTTGGAGCGGCTACGCTTCTCCACTACGTAGAGGTATGCCGTACGTGTATAGGCTCGCCGTCGTGAAACGCCTAGACGATTGTGTGTATGCCACGTGACGCCCGGCAATCCGCTGAATAATTACCCCAATTCAATTCGTAATCACGCTACTTCCCGCGCGCTCGGCGGTCGGTTCCCTAAGTCGGTTGCCTGACCCTCCATTAGAGACATAATCCCATTTAAACCGTCCCCGAGCATATTCTAGACTAGCATATTGTGACCGCCGGCTGTATTACGCTCACGAGTCCGATTGTTGCACGGAATGCAGCGAATTTCTTTGAAACGTATCGCGAGTACAAATCGAGAGCACGTAGTCCGAGAACATAACGGTTCGAAATTCGACGCGAATATCCATCGATTAACTCGTTTACAAGGCCGAAATGTGCGAGAATACTATTGCCAAATTATATTATCAGCTTTATATGTTTCTCTTGTTTTTTCAATCAAAAACTTTACGCATTTTATTTATATCGCGCCGAAGTAAGTTGTTCTTCTGCTTGTATTTGTCGAAATAATTCTATCTGATAAATATGATCGAGCTCACTAATTCGACTGTAATAATGATTATATCGTACATTGCTTTGTACGAGTTTGCAGCATCCTTCGTGTCGGTTTTGACATAGATCCCGTTACCAAACGCATCCCCTTTCTCTACGAGATTCGTCACGCGCGCTTCTGATGTCTGCTGTAAATTATGCGAGGCGTGTAATGTCAACGTGAATCGCCAAATTGAATCAAAATATTACTACGTCGCACCGATTGGCCCTATGTCTCCGAATGCAAATATTTGTCCACGCTTGCTTGTTGGCTCGTCCTCTCTAGAAAGCATCCAACGTGTTCTGTTAGAGTTATTCTACAATAGAGTATCCGCAACTTCTCTCAGGTTTGAAAATTAACAAAATGCATACGCACATACAGTCTTTGAAACAAAAATATTCGAAAAATACACACTACGCGTGTCTTTGTAACAATTTTATTTTCTCCGACAATAATTCCCGCGTTACGCAATGGAAATCGAGAAAACGCAGTAATCGCGACAGTTCTTGTGAAGCTATCATAAAGAAAGTACTTTACAGCTCATAAATTGATGCTGTTGTGTGTGTGTGTGTGTGAAGTCAAGATAATGTAAAATAACGAGAATCGCGTGAGATAGTTTTGTAGCACACAAGAGAATCGCTTAAGCTGTACAAAACAGCGATGCTACGACAAAAGAACTTCATGAAAGGAAGAAATCCTAGCGCTACATAATCGCGAATATTAAAACATGGACATGTGGGAACATAAACAGTCGAGAAGTATGACGCACTTGGGAATATCTTAATATCATCACGAATAAATTAAAACGTTTCTGTAATACATCAAGTAAAACGCGTATTTGTGTATGCGAAGAAACAATTTAGATGAGATTCTTTTAAAAAATTACATTGCACTTTATGCATGAATATTATTGCCGAATAAGAATGTCGTCAAACATCAGAAACTCAAATTTTGGAGATCACATGTAATGTAATTAGCGTAAAAATAAGAAATTTAAGTAATTTGAATGGAAATGGAAACAATCTTATTGAAGCTTTCTCGCCGTGCTTTACTTTATTTCAAATTGAGATTGGCTCTGGAATTGCTTAGTCGTTTCCCTGATATACGAAAATTATACACATGGCTATTTTCCGTTGGATAAGTTCTAAACATCAAATGCTAAACATTCTCATTGAATGTACCGGTAGAAGCGACGATTTTCTTCTTTTTTTAATTTGTTGTGACTAGTATCGTAAAATCGACGCTTTTTTAATCCTGGATTTGCGCACATTATGCACAGTCACGATGTTAATCATTCGGTCGAATGTAATTTTCTCCTCGCAGCAAGTGTACCTGCAGCATTAAGACCATCCTTTCAATGACCCGTAGGATTCGACCTGCGCTCTTTTTTATCCCAGCACTCCCGGTCCATTAGCCGATAGTTGACTTAATGCCGGCTTGATCATTCGATTACAGTACGACGCGACTTTGCCGCTCCGTTTTCGTTGCAAAAGTTTCGAGTTCCGCCTCCCGATTAAGTTAAACGCAATTTCCCTTCGTCCTCGTCCACTTTTTTCCCCGTCGCTCTATCGACAAAGACTATCTGTGTTTCTCTATGCCATTTCTTTCCGTGGCTCTTCACCTTTCCGGAACGAAGTCGCGAACTTTCGGTGCAATCAGTACCAAGGCTGCACTCACCGTTATGACGCTTATTGTTCTTTTATTGCGCGAAAAGAGGCTGGAGGGCTCGTGCTCGGAACGAGATGAGGTCAATCAGCCACTGTTCCTTGTCAAATGAAATGTTCGCTTCTCTTGTTACAAAATGGTAAAGAAAAGAAATGGAAAAAAGAAGCACAGAAAGAACGATAGCGGATGTACCAGTTTCATTTCTTTTATCCGACTCTTTTTGACTAATTTACAATAGAACTTTCATCTAATAAAAATGTTGAGATCTTTGTAATTTTTCAATTGCAAATAATAACAAATCATCATTTCAAACATTTGGCGTAATATTTTACTTAAAAAAGTCGATTAACAAAACTTCAGATATTAATTTGCATTATGGATAATCGAAAGACACATAGATATGCAATTTTTCTCAAACATTAATTAACTCTCGCAATGCCGCACGAAAAAGAATTATTCAGAATAATTTCAAAGCAAAGCAATCGAACGAAATATTCAATCAAACGATAGAATGAATATTTATACGGTGAAAAGTAATAGAATAGTGTGCTTTCTCTTCTGGTAACTCCTCTGAAATTTTAATATACAATCTCTTACAACACACGATAGAAATTCAAAGGGAAAAAAGATAGTATTTTATGTTTTATGTGTGATATTTTTTCATTAATGAGTCACATAATGATTATTTTAAATCTTACTAAGATCAGAAAATTACCAGGTTCATAAATTCTGCGATACGCGTGAAACGAGCACAGTTTCACGACCGATCAAAATTTCCATCTCTGGTGGCTCACACGGACGGAGCTATACAGTCACGGCCGCGTGCGATAGAGTTCCGGAAAACACGAAAGCCTGCGTCGGAATCCCTGAAAATTTATAACCCAATGCGGTCGGTTTTTTAATGTCACTCGCATCGCAATTTACGCGCGAGTGCATGAAACTGGTCGCTCAGTCGGCTGATCGTCGCCGCAAACATGTTGAAAATCATTGGGCTCGTTGCGTTATCGATCCTTTGCTTCTACCGTGCGATCGCTTATCGTCCCGTACGTCCGCGCGGATGCCCGCGCGCGGAATCGCGTGTGTCTATTTTTTTTCGTTGGCCGGCCATAGCTGACGCGATAACCGCCGTCGAAATAGTTGGCGATAGTGTCGAAAGTTCAGTGGTCGAGTCGAAGTGGAAATTCAATATACCGAGTATGTGTTTCGCTCTGTGTCAACTCCCTCTTTCACCTCCGTTCTACATTTCTCTCTCTTTGTACATTGTTCCTTTTTCTCTCTCCCTAATTCTATCACTATCCCCAATGAGTATCCGCATACCGCCTGTCGGTCTCCGCTATACCAGTAATGCTTCGTTTTATTGAAAAGCCACCTTTCTATTCGAGGATGGGCCGTCGGAAATTGCAGGTAAATTCTTTACGAGCATGAAAGCTACAATTCAACGGTTCAACGAGACCTACCGCGCGGAGGGTGAGAATGAGTTGTTACGAGAACGAGGAACAATGCACGATTGCGAGGCGCGAAGCGCTCGCGTCCGGGAGGAAAAGGCATTTTCGGCGCTGCTGCGATTTTACGAATGTCACTGCGCCGTTCGCGAGATGATGGATGTGAGTATGTAAAATGTTCGCTTGAACCAATAATCCTCGGCAATTAGCGTTGTAAACAATTCCCAATTTTAACATTTTTATGAGTTTGTCTGTATATTTATGTTTGCCAGAACGAAAAAGAAATGTAAATAAACAACACAGATATAAGTGAATTACAACACAAGTGATCAAATAATAATTGCACTATTGCTCGTTTTTGAAAAGCAAAGGCTTTCTGAATATAGTAAATAATCCAGCTTTAACATAACATCAAATATTTATCTGTCGCGACGCATCATTAACTGCGATAAACTTTGTATCATATTTCCAATCTATCCGACAAAAAGTAGACGCAACATGAAAACGCAAGGAGATGGACGGTTAATGAAGAGGATGCTTGAAAGGGCTTTGAATACTCTTGGTGTTAAAAAAAAAAACGAAATTAAAATTTAAATATAAAGCTTGCTTCTGTGGACCGAGCAGATGGTAGCCGCCTTTGACGAGGATGAAAAACGCTAGACGAACACGCGTCGCGTGTACACGCTCTTTCCGTTGCATTCTGCATGCAAAACACTTTTTAATTAATCTGCGAAATATGCAGTTTAGAACGACCGACGAAGCGTGACGTGGTACTCCGCTCGCGCGTCTAATGGTAATGGAATTCCAATTAGAGTTTGCATTCTTTATGAACAAACGCAGAAACGAACGAACATCGGCCGATAGCGACGAGCATCAAAGCGTGCAACGAGCGAATGTTTCGCCCGCATTTAATTAGCTCCTTACCGCAATATCGAACAAGTTGCACTTTTGGCACGGCTGCGAAGAAGAATATTTATCGCGTTAATTACTGAAATGATGGAGTGGGCGAAACACACCTCCTTCTGGAACGCGAGGGAGGGAAAGAGTAAACCAAAAGTACGATTTTGACGTTTCTACATTTTCTTCATGCTCCTTAAAATCCTAGTTTTATGCACGACCACTACATGTTTCTTTCGAAAATATAAAAATATGTTTTAAGAGAGAATTTTTTTTAGAGTAAATTTTTACGTCGTTTTATTTGTAAAGGTAAATTTACGTCCTTTACGTCTTATCCTATTAGAAGGTAAAATTAAAATTAAAATTGTGCTGAATGCTGTTTGAAATTAAATAGAAATAAAAACCGTTCGTACATTGAAATGTAAGTTTGATGTCGAAATGACACACACGCACGCATACACACTCGCGAGCGCGACGATTGTTGGAATCGCATTTTCTACGATTTTTGGCATATCGTGTATTAACTCAACGCCGCAGGATGATTTAACTTCATTGTCGATTATTACCGTGCGTGCGCAAGAAGACCACAGGGCGTGATTTCGTACTACGAAAGCGTAATTACGGCTAGAACGCGCATGATGCGTTGTAGCATCAACAAATGTTTGATCGGTACACTCCACGCGGGAGCGCGAAAGCCGCCCCCCGCGTTCGATCGCGCGACATTCCGTCAGATTTCAATAACCGGACCGATGATTCGCTGCCAATATCAATGCTCGGCAGAGTTGTTCAATTAATTTTCAGCTAAGCGTATGAATTATGTCGAATGTGGAAACGACGATCGACAGCGGCCGCGCTGCGTTTGTCGTATTACCAACTCTCCAATTAGCACCCTGCTATATAACACATCAAACTAACACGTTGTGATACACAATTTTATAATGTAAAGTCGTTATTATTTTAACTAAACACAAAGCTGTTTAGTTATCAGTTTAATGTAAACCTTAGCGTTTGTACGTTAATACAATCGGACAAATAAAATATTAAACAATATTGTCATAAAAGAATCAGCGATATGAACGCCATATATATTGCATGTAGAGTGTAATGAAGTGAAGAGATGTGCGGAAGTGGCGTGAGTGATCGATCACGTTTAGCCAATCGCCATTCTCTTCGCGCAATTGGATCGATTGATTTATGAAAAGTTAAAAAAATTAATCGAAGAATCGAAGCTGTGTATTCAACGATCATATCCAGAGCGTTAATTGCAACAACGTATAGATGGAATTCTTCCGCCCCGATAGAACAACCGATCGATAGCGGTTTTATTTCGTGGAAGGTTTTGTTTGATATTTCGTTTTGCAATAACCTGTGCACGTTAGCCTCTTTGTCAAACGGCGATGAATGTCGCAACTTGTCGTAATTACACGCCGCGCGCCAACGCGCTTATCGACTCTTGTCACATTTCGCGAACGGCCGAACGCATACGTCCATTTAATTCGACCGGTGTGACACGTACGTTGTTAAAAAACGCACCTGCCTACATTTTTTATCGATATGGCAAACCGAACAAGCGTACAAGCTGAAACCAATATGCCTGCAGCAACCGTAAGAGCTGTCCCATTCAGTAACATCAAAGTTTTAACTAACAGCTTTATGAAAAACGTTCTGGAAGGCTTGTTTTTTTCCATCTAGCGTAAGTATAAAGTTCAATTTACATATTACTATAAAAGTAACCTACATCCTGGATGTCACGTTCGCACGCGGTGCAAACAACAATGTGTGCAAAAATTCGTAGTAAAAAATACAAATTTTTCTTTCGGTCAGTTGTTCAAAAAATAGGATTATTATTTTATCAAGAATTCTTTATCTTTTTTTTTTTAGACACAAACATTGTGAGTCGAGTTTTCACAAAACTTACTTTATATTTCGTTTATATACGATAACATATATCGAAATACTTCTTTATCTATTACTATGTTACACGTATCAATATAATAATAATATCTATATAGTCATCGATATTAATAAAACCGACAGCGTAATTTTTGTTAAATTAACTAATGAAAACACAATGAAAATAAACTTTGTACATGATGCGTGCGCGCATTTTCTATCTTATTTCTGCCCGTTCGGCTCATCCAGTCGCTTGTTTGCAGCGAATGTGATTTTTGTCGTTCAATCGACATTGAATGATGTATGCAAAACTTATTATCCCACGAAACACACAAGATAGATACACATAGTCACATGTAGTGATACGCAACTGATACCATTAATATTTCATGTAAATTTTTTGTGCGAAACTATACGCGTTTACATATACAATGTGATAAAAGTTTCCGGACGTCAGAGAGTCGACTACAGAGTTACGACGATTCGTTCATGAATAAATTCTGTATCGTACTTTTATTTATTGGTTTTCAAGTGCGCTGATATTAACGATTCGAAACGATTCGAAACGTGAAAACTGCGTCAAAACCTGCATTACTGATTTTACGATGATGCAATATCGTGGAGTTTTATTTAAAAAATCTTAACTTGTGCGCACATATTTACAAAACAACGTATTTCCTTATACAAAATAAGTTAATAATTATAATTTTAAAGTTTATTAATACACTAGATTTTTGAACTTGCTGAAGTCTTGGCAACTTAGTAACAAAAAATTAAATTGTCATATATGTCAATTAAAGCATAACATTTCATCAACTATAATGTAATCTGAGTAAAACGTACGCGTTCTATTATTGGAAAAATTTTCGCTTCTGCATTTTACTGATAGAAAAAGCTTTTTTTCAGATTACGCCTCATTTTATCAGATTATCCCTCGAATTTTTTTTTTCACGTACAGTCAAAAAATGTTTCCGATTGGAAGAATAAGTTTCGTATGCTTTGCAAAATGTAACTTTTCAGCGATTGGCCGAAATGGTACAACCGACACGTCGTTGTAACTGCGAAATAGGCGAAGTCGCGAACTGAGCGAATAGTTTGGCATTTTTTCGTTTCAGTTACGTGCCGCACAATTCCTGCGGTCTCATAAATCTCTTTCGCCCTACGTCGGTTATACTGGCGCCCGGTGTAATCGTCCATTACGTTCTAGACTCTCGTCGAACGGCGACGGCTCCTCCATTTGTTCTCTCCGTGCGAGTGTATCGGTTGTATTGCGAAGAGAGCCTCGTCGTTTCTTCGTTTCCGAGTCCATTCCAGCCTGTAAGGTTGGAGAGCGCGGCTGTATAACGTTCTCTTTCTTACTTGCGTCGGAAAATACGGGAAAGACGTACATTGTAAATCTACAACGCTACTTCGTTTCAACTAGTCCTCTTCTAGTGGTACCGAGTGTGTACAATAGGATGCGGACGCGTATACATATATATATATATATATATATATACTAGATGTTTTATAAACATTTTTTTGCGTCGTCACAATTTTATCGATTTATCCAAAAACAGTGGCTATATTGTGTATTTTACTTTCTATTTGTCTCCGTGCCTTATTCATGTTATAATTAATTTTGTTTTGCATTGATTTGATAATTTACTCTATTGTATATGTAAAGAGAAAGAGAGAGGGAGAATTTGGTTTGATGAATATCAATTCAACTTAAACGGAGAAACGATTCAAAGAAGAAAGAGAATAAATCCGAAATTTTCTCAAAGACTCTTATCTTTTCGCAACATCACAGCAGATGTAATATCCCTGAATATGATCTCGTGATACGTAGGTATACGAGACGCGAGTTGGAAGAACAGCTGAAAATTCTCTTAAAAATTTAATCCGGGTTGGAGCGGGAGAGAGTGCGGCGGGAACGAAGAACACTGGGACTACATTAATTAGACCCACAATTACGGTAATGGGAGAGTTCGTGCGTTGCAATTATCGTAGCACCACGAAGGCAGTTAATTAAGAGAAATTCAATTAAGCTCTTTCGGCCGCGTGAGCGAGCGAGCGAGCGCGTACTACGCGCGCGTCCACGACGATGAGCGGACATGGATGCGCACAGTGTCCGCTAGTACGTCCGCGCGCGCTTCGCGAACACGATTTTTTCGCGAGAAAATCCGAGCTCTCCCTTTTTTTTCTGGTCGTGTCCCTCTTGGTCCCATGTGGCGTCGTTAATTCCACACCGATTTCGATTGGCGTGGCGCTTGTCCAGTGCAGATTTTTTTCGCCGCGTCAACAAAGAAATAAAGGTGAGCAGAAAAAGCGAGCAGTTGATTTCCGATGAACATTGTTCAAACGACTCGCTCCAGATGTCGAAAACAACTGTAAAGCCAATTAGAATAAAAAATACTTTTTTGCTGATACTGTCGCTAAAATTGCTAAAAATATTTCAAAATTTGAGAAACTTTAGAAGCGATGACACATTTTAGATGTCGGAAAACAATCGCAAACAACATCCGCTCATTCGTATGTCGCATAATAGGAGAATGTCAGTCGCGACCGGTTATCAAGGTTGTTCCACGTAACTACTTTTGCCATTTGCGAAAACACAAGCGTCAGCTTGCATTGGCATCGAAAACGTGAACATTACCTTAGATGGTCGGGACACTTGCACGAGCAAATGTGGAAGTCCGAGAACCGTAAACAGCTTGTTAATAGCAAACGCGACTCGAGATTAACTATTTGTATAACTTTATTTTTTACATTTGGCAGTAAGAGACGACAACAAGTAACAACAGCCGATAAAAAATAGACATGAAACTATTTAATTAATTTAATTAATTCTTTTTCTTATCAAACATTAGACAACCTGAAAAGTATTTTTCTTTATATATGTGTGCATGTATAGTCGGGAAATCTTAATCTGAAAATATCCAGACATTGCACCGAAACAGTAAAAAATATAAAATGATACGAGTTTGTTTAAAAACAACTAGTCTCAATTTACTCTTCGTAGTATTTTTTTCATGATTTCTTAGCATTGTCGAAAGTTTTAGCGCACGCTTGGGAGCTTGCTGTCTGAGAAATTCTCGGATTAACTTTGTAGCAGAAAACACTAAATGCGCCATGTCAAGTCTTCAACTTCTTTACCGAGGATAACATCCAACACAATGCTACGAAAGCTTAAAAAAAACCAGCTTCTTTCTCGCAACTTAAACATCAAACTTCGTAGATTTATGCATTGTAGAATTTATTCACAAAAGTATTTCGTTTTGAGATTTTAATTTTTTTTTAATTTGTACAAATTTTTATTTTATATTTACGTATTAATATTAACAAATTTATTGCTCCAGCACGTTCTCTCGTTTTTCGACGGATTAATTAATTTCTCTTGTGTCAGATGAAAGTCGGAATGTTATCTTATACTGACGGGGAAATGTAAACATTACCTAGTCAGAGTAATCTGTCTGAAGCAGTTGGCGATATCCGTGACAGACACAAACGTCTTGTTAACGTCAGGCGTGACGCGAAACGCACGGTGGTGATATGCAACTTGACAAAGTCAGTTTGCACGGATACGAGTATAAAATATAGCTCTTCCATTTGAACGCCAGCGCAACACAAACATTGGTTCGGAGCACGGTTCTGCATTTATTCCGGCTAAAGTTCTCTCTCCGTTGCGCTAATATTAATTCTATTATTACTTTCGAACAAAGAGAGTAAATTTTAATTAAGCACGTGTATATAGAGCACATACTGATATATAACAACGACCGAGGCGACTGTACGGCATTTATACTTATGCAAAACGCGCAAACTTCATTCAATAAAACATCGTATTTAAGCACAAGTCTTGTTTTTCATAATGAAATTCCTGCAAACAAACACAAACGCGGCTTGCACTCGCGATCGTATCACGTTGTAAACGTCGCATTTATTGGAACGAGGGACGTTGCGCATAACATGAGATTCAAAATATGAGTCGTTAATATGAAGCGTGACGTGAAGTAAACATTCGCGCGATGAATGGGCGCCACGTTATTTGCGAAGAAGAAAAAGAGGTACCACCAGGTTTGCGTGGCGAGCTTCGTCAGATGGTTCGTTCAACGGACTGACTGAATTGAGCACCACGATGGAATACTAATTTCTCTGACACGCACCTCTAATCCTCCGGAGACCAAGCCTAGCTTTTATCCTCTTCACGTGCACTTAGAACTCCTTTCTCAGTCACGATTAAATGTCATTACACTTGTGTGCACGCAGTGACAACGTAACACTATCAATTCTCACGAGGCGTTTTTGCGTCAATTTCAATTAGCACAAAAGTTAATTAAACATCCTTTTAGTTTATCATTTAATTTTGTGTTCAATATTGCGGTGAAATATGACGTAAAACTAATACGTTCATTCAAACTGTATAATACATTATTCTGCATTTATGTCAATTTCCACGTTAATATCTTGTTAACGTATATTGGCAGGAAATGCGTGTATTGTGTTTCAGAACAACACAAATAACATGTAAAAATTCTTTTACGACGTAAATAACGGCGCGGGTTTAATACGCGAAATTAGACATCGCGAATGTTTACGTGAAGAATACACACTTCAATCGCGCTCGTAACGAATGCAAATCCGCATTTACAAATCCAACACGCGGTTTCCAGAAGCACAATGTCGATATTGCGAGATACGTAATTGACTTAACAAAAATCTTTACAATAACGAATGCAAAACAATAATCTGACTAACCGCGCGCTTGTGAAGTTACATGTGCGATTCGTGGATTTCGTCATTCTGTTCGATCTAAAACTCTGAATCAAACGAAAGATTATCAACCAAAACCAGAATAAAACCACGCGGATACAATGAAACTATAGTGAATCATGGCAATGCGTGCAGTGTTTGTTTGAATAGTGTAGATTCCGATTCAATACTCCAATCGGTTTCTGTAGATTTAATACCGTCATGAATGAAGCGCTCGGAATTATATAATTTTCAGCTAAGCTCTCTTCGAGGGCTTCTAGCTTGAACTATTCTTTTAATTTTGTTAATGAAGGCACACGTGAACGAAACGTGCGTCGGCGGAAACGTTAATCCATTAACGCGATCCGTCTTGACGCGAATAGTTCACGTCGACAATGACGAAGCCCAAATACGATGCGCAAGTTAAATTCCAAGTTGGCAGTCTTAGTTCGCTGTGGAAGAGCGAGTTAGTTCGGTCCTTGAAGCTAATTAATCCATAGTTAATTGACGTTCATACTGCGCCCGCATTGCGGCCATATGCGAACATCAAGTTTTCATGTTTATGGTAGCAATACGTATAAATCGTTTCCGAGACAAAATCGAACTCTATCGATTCGCAATCAGCACAGATTTAATTTTTAGTGCTTCGGAGCATTAGTTCGGCGAATAAAAGTCTGTGAGCCGAATCGCTTTATCAAATCGTACTATTCTCCAAAAAAGAGTTACATAATTGTTTTGTTACATAATCATATATTTGCGTAGGTGCAACTAATTGTTTTTATTACTGTGTATATGTTTCTTGTGCATTTATCTATGATACAAATCAAGAAGCCAAACGGCAGGGGGTGAAGGAAAGAGCTCGTACATAAATTACTGCGATCATCACTTGTTGATCGCAGCGTAAATAGACTGCGAAGCGCAACAAAATTTGCTTTGCTAATGCATTTTAATCGGCCACGGGAATTGAGCGACGATAATTATTGGAAAATTGATTAAATTGATCATTCGCTTCGAAGAACTCTAATGTGAGTATGACGGTAATAAAAGTTTTCTCGTTCGAATTCACAATAAGATAATTGAAATTCTTCGAGTCACTACAGCTTTCTTAAAAAAGTTGAAAAAATCACATCTAGAAAGAACTTTGTCCATATATCTGTACTCGATTTTTTTGAAACAAATTACACATGCAATGATATATATAATAATGCCACATGTTTCACGGTTTTTCCTGGTTAAATTCTCGGTATAACCGGACGCGTGCGAATAAATCCGAACATTCTGGCAATTCTAGCGTCATAGTGAGATGTGAGAAAAGGGATGACGAAACGGTCGGATTGTTTGAGTTCCAATTTGCGTTTAATAATTGCATTCGATTAATATTCATTGGAATGCAAAGCGGTTTGGTGGAACCCGGCGAGCAGGTCGCACGATGCGGCGCGAAAGGAAATGGAGGCCTCGGCGAGCGAGCGAATGAGCGAGCGAGTGTTTTCAGCGAACTTTCGGTATTGTCCCGTCATTGCCGCGGCTCCGCCGGCGGAATAGTGGACGAGGATAATAAATCGAAAGCACTGGCTTTGTGTTCTTCTCTCGCGCTCTATGTGGGCGCAAATGATAATGGCCTCGGACTCGCATGCACGCGCGAGTAGGATTTATTTATGCGAGAGAGAGGATTATTTCGAGAACACGTCGATTCACGTTATTCCGCAAACTGGCTTTTCTAGAGCGTAGCCGCTGTCTTCATCGAAGAAAAAAATGTAGGACGATACCGAGCACACGAAAGAGCGTTCACCCTGTGTAACACCACAGGGCGTTTCACGAGATTTGCATCAAACTCCGAAAGCGTTCTATCTTCTGATGAATTTAGCGACAATTTTTTCTCGGTGAAAAGTTTTAGCTCAACGCATTATCTTTTCTCGGCAACTTCTAAATTTTCAACATTACGTATCTCCGGTAACTAAGTCTCAGATTAAGATTCTGTTCTGGAGTAAACTTTAATAGAAGTTTATCAAAAGTAGCAAGGTTTTGTTAACTGTTTACGCCCTTGAGGATTATTCCGTTTAAAGTTCTTAAAATTTAACGTTAAATAACTTGGTTGGTAATCATCTTTCGAACATAAAGCATGTTTATTAACAAACAATTTATCAAAACCTTAAAGTTTCAGACAAATAATATCTTTCGATTTGCATAATGATTGCACAACGGTTTTCGAACAAACTTTGATCCTAAGAAATGCTTTCTCGATTGCAAAATATCTCTTCGGAAACACCTGTATTCGCAAACACACACGGGGCGTCAACGTATATAAGTACACTAGGAATTGCGAATATGCTTGGAGAAGGAGAAAGAGAGAAAGGAAAGGCTATTTCCAGGGTCGCGAACCAACGAAACAAAAGGAATTTACAATGAGCAGTTCAGTGCCAAAGAGCTTGAATCGTAAATCGAAAACTTTCCACGTCCCTTCCACACTTCGAACCCATCCGTTTTCCTCGGACACAAAGTTTCGCGCATTCTTTTTACGAACTGTCGATCTTCCACTAAGTAGAAACACCACGAAACAGACTTTACAAGATCCTAAACACAAGTGAAAGATTACGTTGCAATTTCGGGAGATTAGCACTTTCACGTCTGGAATCGATTGCCTCTATCTTTCGGGGCCAGTAGAAACATCGTGATACAGGTCAGACACGAAAACTTTTCGCAAACGTGAAAAGAATATCGCGCGAATTCGAAGGGTTAATCGATTGAGACTGAGCCAAATACTCTTTATATAGTTTATAAATCAAGTTTCAAGAATAATACAAATATCACATAACTGATTATGCATGTAATAAGTTATTGAAGTTCTAAAAAATATGTGAATACAGTGTAAAAATTCTTGTTCGATACGAAACAATTTTTTATACGAAGTAATTTTTTATGACAAGAATAAAAAAAAAGTGCGTGGATCAAAACATTAATTGATTAACAAGTTCGGAAAATTAATGGCTTACAGCTCTCTTCCAATTAGTTTGAAAGCTAGTAGAAGAACCGCGTAAAAAGTCAGACACGCTGCATATGTATATAAGTAAAAGCAAAGACTGTGCAAAACTGTAAGTATTTTTTTTTCTTTTGTAAATAAATGATAACCAAGTTTCAAACACAGAGTAGAGGTATGTGTGTAACATATATTGGCAAATATTTAAAAAACAAACTAAAAAATAAAAAAGATCAGACAGACAAGGCAAACGCGAGTAAGCCGCTAACCTGGAAGAGTAAACACTATCGCGCACACTTCAAGAAAATGAATTTTTTGTATTTTTCTCTATGCTAGTTTCCTACCTAGTAGAAATATTACAATATAATCGGACACTGCAACTGCCGCTTGAACATAAGTAGTATAACTCGTGTATATCTACGAACACATTTGCACACCTTGAAAGAATAAATCCCTGTACCTTTAGAAACAAGTCAGTTTCGATCTACGAAGTTGATCTGGAAGTTAGCATTACTCCGATTTGCTTCCCTCCTTTCTCACAGGGATTCTCCTCGTGGGTCTTCTTCCGCACCTGTCTTTTCAACGTCGAAAGTTCTCAAATTGTTGGTCAATGTCCTCTTAGCGGTCACGCGATGATAAAGTGTCTCGTTATCCTCTCATCGGTCATGAATTTATGTCACGGCTCGAGTCTAGAGTCATCACGTGAACGACACCCGCGTGTTCTAGCCTCGTGT
This sequence comes from Pseudomyrmex cubaensis, assembly GCA_014825685.1. Lineage (NCBI taxonomy): Eukaryota > Metazoa > Arthropoda > Insecta > Hymenoptera > Formicidae > Pseudomyrmex > Pseudomyrmex cubaensis. The sequence continues at coordinate 90,126 of QVOA01010388.1, read as the reverse complement.
AAGAGCGAACAGTGTTTGGCGAAGTACACGCGAGTACGCAGTGACACGAAACGACGTGCGTCGCGACACCACCAGCACCGGCAGTTACGTACTTAGCCGTGCGACGGCGGAAGGCGAACTGGACCAAGCGGCGGAGACTGCCTTTAGCCGCTGCTGCGTGTACAGTCTGGTGGCGGCCGCTTTCGCCGGCTATGAGGACGGCCACCGCGACGACGACGACGCCGACGCCGACGCTGCTCGCAGCAACCATGGCGCGACGCGGAAGCCGCCGGAGCGCCCTCATTTCTCCCAACCCCCTGCGACCTCGGCTCCTCGTTTTATCTCGCTTCAACCTTCTCATCACATCGCGCTTCTCGTTCGCCCGGTAGAACTCGCCCCCACTACTCTATCGATCCTACGGGAGAGGCCCTCTGGTGCGTTCCATTTGCCTCGTTCGAACGAAGGCTGCGAATCGCGCCCTGGACCATGGTGAAGAAAGCTGAAGAGGGCCGCAAGAGGAAGAGAAAACAGTTGTCAGCAAGTTTCACCTTGTGCGGGGTTTTTTTTTCGAGATGCGGGAAATTGAATTATTAATAAAAACTGATCTTTGCCTGTCCGACATAGTAAAAACAGCTCATTCAATTATAAAAAAAAAACAAATATACAAAGAAAGTCAATTAGCTTTAGTATTGCGATGAGTAACAACGTTTTTTCAATAGCATGATTGAGTATAGAAGGAGACAAATAATCTTGATCAATCACTCCTGATCAATCAATCCTGATTAATGGAATTACATGTTTTCTCGATAACATCAATCTAATGCGTCTATGCTTTTAAGCGAAAAGAACATAAAAGCGAATTATCATACTGTAACTCTTTTATAGAGAAAAGAACAATCTTTCTATTGAAAAAAAAGATAAACTCTCTGTTTGTTCTCTACGTTATGTTAAAATGCCGATTTTTAAAATAAAAAGTTGCAATTAACATTTTGCTAAAGTTGCTAAATTTCATCCGTGTGTTGCGTTTATGAAGTTTACGAGAATGGAGAAACACAGTTGTCTAGTTTAAAATTTCTATTAGTGCTTTCTATGTATCTTGCTGTACGGAAATAGTCGACCGACTAAAATAGAGACATAGTACATCGAAATATGTTCACGTATAAGGGGAAAATAGCTTTTATCTTCCCTTTATTCAGTGGATTCTCTAATAATTAGGTGTGCTCGCGAGATAATCATAAACTCTGAGTAATTTACACCTGCATATCGTGACGCACGCTTTCCGATTACATACTTGCAAGGGAACCCGTTATCTATATCGATCTCTGTATTCGCACCGTATATTACTGGTACATGTGGTTGCTTGATTTCCATTACGTGTTTCCATTAAACTCATGGTACCTGTGTGTTAAAGCAAATTAAACAGAATTAGGCCATTGCATTTAATGTTAAGCGTAAACTCTAAAGAGAAATATAGATAGAGAGAAATTAATTAAGGAATCTCGCAATTCTGAATGTGCATTACACACGGATTTAAATACAGAAATTAACCGGTCATTTCGCAGTTAATAAATACAATTAAAAATATAAGCATTTTAACATATTTCATATTCTATTGTACCACAAAGGATATTTGTGTAATTTGACAAAAACATGTGACACGATACTTTCGCATTTAATTATATTTAATCTTGATTATTTTAAATTGAGCATGCATATTTTATATAATCACATTACATTACAATTATTTTTTTAGAAAAAACTGTTAACGATCTCTCTCTCTCTCTCGTAGTAGGAAAGAAAAATTTCAAAATATATTACTCATAGCGAAAAAAATGCAAAGCTTGGTAACTTGGTATAAAAAGAAAAGAAAACTGTGTCGGAACGTGAATTTCGAATATTATTTTTAGTGCACATTTAATGCTAAAGAGGAGTTTTGCAGCAGAGTAAATTCCGAAATATATTGTACAGTCGAAAGAAATTTCAAGCTTAGCAGAAACATAAAATGGTAAAGGACAGATTTAAACCGTGACGTTATTATTCCTCAGGGCAGCGTATCGCTTTCCGACGCTAGCGGAATCTTCGTGCAATGAAGTAAATTCTAAAATATTTCGTTGCTAAGTGAAAAAAGTCGTATTTAAAAGAAAAAAAATAAAATAAGAAGTTAAGTCGTGAAGTTAAGGGCGTCGTTCAAATTTGCGATATTATTTCCATAAGAAACGCGCATTTGACGCTAACGGACTCTTTGCGGCGGAGTAAATCCCGGGATATATCGTTTTCTAACTGAAGAAAATCGCGGAGTTACAAAAGGAGCAGGACTCACAATCGTGAAGTCAGTGCAGGCGAATTTCCGATATCATTTTTCCAAAAGAATGCGCATTTGCTAACAGAAGTTTTGCGGCTGTAAGTTTCGTATTACAAGTAGATAATAAAAGCTGGGAATGAAATGTCACAATTGTCGCTAATTCAGTGAATTATCAATAGTGCGCCTCGAAAAAGTATAATATTTCAGTCTTATGAGATAAAATTATATCAAAATATTTCTCGAGTTGCAACCGCAATCTCATCAAAATGTGTGCAGGTTATACAATATGCAGTAACAATATACTGTAGAATTGCACGCGATAAACAATTTAGAAAATCAATTTAGAGTGGATTTAAAAAAGAGATTAATAAAATCGAAAATCTTGGAAATACGTCGCAAACTCGTCTTTGACGGTTTTCTTGAAAGAATGAAAAAATTACTTATAAACAATAGGCGAGTTTTGCGACAAACATAAATTTTACATTCTCGTTGCGGTCAGTCGTAAACGGAGCGGAAACTTACGCGGAATAAAGCAGTTTTCGAGCAGCGACGTGGAGTCGCAGAAGTATAATTACAAGGTTTGAGATTCCATGTTTATCACAGCGCGCGAAAATGGGAGAACTTTCTCACGTTATGTTCCTTGAGTTTTCCGGCTTGCCAAAAGGAGAGCTGAAACAGCGACGTAAAAGATTAAACTACCTCTCTTACCGTGCGTTGTCCAACAAAGAAGAAAAAAAAAAGGAAGTAGTAAACTCAACTGAGTTTGCAATCAACACTGTTACCAGTTTGCTATATTACTTCGACCGCGAATAAGGCTCTTCAATTTAAAATTTTTATTCGTCACTTTTCAGCACCAACGCCACTGAAACTGTCAATAAAAATTTTCCAAGAAATTGATTAAAGTGCTTTAAAGCTTCGAAGAGAAATGGAATTCTTGCACGTTTAAAATATATCAACCATAGTTTTGCAAGATTTCTAACGATTACTGTCACTTCTGTATTTTTCAAGAGTTTTTCTCTGGCATGATATTGGCACGAGTCAACCTGTCGATATGTCACAGGTGAGTGCTCTAATACCATCAAGCGTTACGGATTATCGTGCTAGAGAAAACGAATAAAATATCACCGTCAAAAAAGATCGTGTACCCTCGATGCGTCGCCCGTGCGCCAGCGTATTTATTTATCCAAAATTTAATTACGTCGATGCTTTTAGTCGTTTAGTAGTGAGTATCATAATACAATATCATATCAGTGCTGATTTCGATATGTTTCCAAAAGCATTTAATATTTTGCAGTATTTAATACATGTTAACAATATTATTTTAACTTCTCTGCAGATTATTACTATTATAGTCAGTCTGTTCAGATGAAATATCATACACATACGCACACACACTTATCATACGTGACACAAAATATTAAATATTTGTAACTATGTATAGCGCGGCTCTCAATAAAAAAAATACGCAAGAGAAAAAATCTTTAAATTTCATACAAAAGCAAACATTATCTTTAATATTATCTTTATACGAGAGAAAGAGTACAAGTTTCTAGAAAGCCATGAGAAATCTGTCGCGTCCATTAGTTGCGAAAACGAGGAAAGTGCAACGCGCTGCTGTGTGAAAATCACAAATTGTTACATGATGGCCAGCTGGACGCGGTAGGGAGAATGTAGCTAGCCAGTCCGAAACGAGTTACGCTCTAACCTGATTCTCGTAATTACTCTTCATTAGACGAGAGCAATGTTCAAAAACCCATTCGACGCAAAAAGCTCCCTTAAAGTCAATGCGCGCTGTCCGGCAATACGTTTTGCCACGCATATGTCACAAAAATGAAAATGAGATTTACGAAACTGCACCGGCTCTATGTCTTTGACGACATTGATATTATATCGTAACTTTATGGAAAAGTGAGCTGGATTATTAAAAATCCGATTCTGTTTTAAACTTTATTTTACGAATTTTTTACGACGCGAACGCGATAAAAATCTGAAATGTGTACATTTCTACTTTATATTAGTCAATATAGCAGTCAAAATTAAAATATTATCCGATAAATCGCGATCTTGCAATGACGAAAGTTACGCAAGTATGAAAAGAACGGCATTTTTCAAAATTACAAATATGACGATTTATAGGTATCTGATTTTGAAAGAGATTTTTTTATTTCTCTTTTTCTATCTCACTTATCACGATCGGTTATATCAATCTGTCGGTTTTCTGTAGACGCAAGAAGACAACGTATGTCTACATGACCTATATGCGAATATTCTTATCTGTGCCAAGTCGTCGCGCAGAAATAGGAGGTATGGTCAAGGTATGGTTGATACGATCACCCTAGTAAAATAAAATTTCGACTTGGCTGCTTAGGTGCCAATAAATCTAAAAAATCGCGACAGAAAAGAAATGGCTCGAATATTTCGAGTCTCATCAGGCGAAAATAGGATAGTAAAGTGGACACAAAGATATATCTCGGTTTGAAACAATTTCGTGCTCTTTCTTGCAAAATTACATCATTACGCGATAAGTTGTCAAAGATATGCACTTTGAAAGTTTTAAGATCGAGTTTATAAAAAAGAATACCAAGTTAATCAGGCAAATTTGTTGTGTAAAACTACCTACTACGCATTTTTAAATAATCAATGTTGCATAAGCGTATTATATTATAATCTATAAATGACACAAAAAAATTCACTTTATGCGGCTAGATTTCAAAAAAGAGAAGACAAAGTGCTTATACTTCATCGAACTATCGATCGTCATAGATATTGCGGAACGTGTATAAGGTGTACGATTATTCGCCTGTGGTAATTGTTGATTCTCAATAGTATCTCACTTCAAAACAAGATTATCGTAGCAAAAACGATAAGAAAATAACTTTGAAATAAAATAAGTTTGAAATTTCCGACATGATAAATACAAGAGGAGTAAGAGCATTTTCTTGCTCAACTGATCTATGCGACACCTTGTATGCGTGCCTCTTTTATCAATCGCCACGTCATTACGTCGGACGTATGTAAAAAAAAAAAGAGCGTGTGCACATAGTGAAAGCCGACACAAGAATGGGTGAATGACCGCAGTGAAAAATGACAGTGTTGCACCGAGATCGCTTAACTTTTGTCGTTCTCTGGAATATATTTCTCAACCGTTTCTTTACCGTCAAATTATTCGTAAATTTATGTCGCGAGAGCGGCCAATATTTATGGCGGGTCATTTTGCGAAGAAAGGAAAGGAATGTAACATCACGACGAATTAAAGAAGAAACCGAGCTTTTGGGTCGATAGCGTGAGATGCAAAACTCGCTCTTTTAGCAGTACCCCCCTGCATTTTGTTCGCGGTGACACCGGTGTAAATTGTAACCATACGAAAACGGTACAAATGATATTTGTAAGCCGAGATAAATCTTGCGACAATGTGTCCATTAAGAGTTATAAGCGCAACGCCGGTTTCGCTACCAAAGGTAATGCTGTAATGTTCTGCGAAATACCTCTTGACTTACAATAGAGTAGCTTGCTGCGTCGCAAATATTACAGCAAGAAATTCTCAATGTTGCATCAGTATCTTACATCTGAAAAAAGTCGCACATCTTGTTTCTGAAATCTCCGCACTGACCGTTTGTAACTTTATTCTTCTGTTCTCAGCAAAAAATAAAATTTTAAGGAATGCGTAACTCAATGCTACTACAAAAGGAAATTTGTTAATTTATTAAATAGCTAAAATAAATATTTTCGTTACTAGCGTGTCATAATTAATGCGGTAAAAGTTGAAGATGTCGGAGGAGAAGTATTACAGTATTGAAGAAGAAATATTTCTCGAACTGATAGCGAGCGTGGAGGAGGATCTATCAGCCGCCTTTGAAAGTACAATCTAACGGAAAGAAAGTCTATCGATTTCATTGCTTATCTTGACTTTTAGAACCTGTCGGAGCGAGTTCAGTCACACATCTTCCGCGCGTAGCCGTATCTCATCGTCTCAATCTTCTTTGTGCGCGTTTTTATTTTCCTTTCATTTCAAATAGAAAGCTCACGCGGCGGTAAACGCTTGATCGCCATAGTTCATACCACTCTAGATAGCAGTCCATATCTCCGTGTAACAGAATGTACAAGGAATGTACGCGCGCTTGCTACGAGATGTGTTAACGTTAGAGCATTTCCTTTACTCGTAAGATGCAACGGCGAATCTCATGACAATGCGATTGTTTTACTATCTCTCGGGACACTATCGCTTATCGATTTTTTACGAGACACGTAACGTCGTTGTCACTCTAAAAAGAGACATCATTGTGATCGTGATGTTTTCACGAAGAAGATATAAAAGCGACTCAGGAGAGAAACGTGCAATGAATACATTTCATGTACACACCGTCTCGCATTAAATTATATATTTATCATGTTACAATATAGTTATATATTTTAAACGCAATCAATTTCTTTCTTTTTCGTTTTTTCAGTTGCCAAATTTTTTTTACAAAGTTCGGAAATATCGAATTTCCATTATTTTCTCTTTAATATATTACTTGGAAAAAAGAAATTTTCTGCTTTTCAATAATTCACGAAAGTTTTATCGTGCGGTATAATCGCGAGCAGAAGTGAGAGGAATAAACGAGAAGCATTATGTCGATATACTTTCCATCGTGAGAGGGCTCGGGAACAATGGATAGATCAGACGTTAACTGAACGCAGATTCTAAGATTTCACGTGCGCTGTTCGGAATCAAAACCGATTTTGCGGCAATTCAATTTCACGAGAAGAAAGTTTGAAAAGTAGAAGGCACATTGCCTAAGTGGAAAGACACAGTTTCGAACAGGCAAAGACGCGAGTGGAATCCGCTCGGGGTCGCCAAAGTTTAACGGAAGTGGAAAGTTCGACGATCGTGGCCTCGAATCTACCATTAGATCGCGAATATCGTTCGGCCTATTCTCAACAATCAGATTTCGATCGCGGATATTTCGGTAAAAGAGAAATCTCCGATAGCAATCTGTTAGAATCGGCGGATTTTAACATTCGGCTGTAAGATAAGAGTATAAAAACTCTTTTGTACTATCTTGAAGAGTGTGCAAAAAGTGCGCGTAAAGTAAAACTCTGTAGTACTATGATATTATCTTGAGAATGAAATATAAAAGTCTTACGAGAAGACGAGAGATTTGTGTTTATGAATTATATTATGAACTTAATTCTCTTTTCTTACTCTCTCTTTATTCACTTTTTGATTTTTTGATAATCCGCGAATGTCGATGATATCACAAATTACGAACAATATCTTGATAAATTTATATATATCGCGCCGAACGCGCAGAAGAGTAAGGTACTTATTATCGACAATAAATGCTGCATGTTTATTAATCCAATAAAATCGCGCAGCAAAATTTTAATTAACAAACTCGGTCTGCAATTCAAATGCAGCGATACGTACTCAATTCGAGATGTGAACGAAATATTAATTATAATTAAACGTTAAAATAATTTCGCGCGAATTACGTTTTTAACTTAAGCGGTATTATTACAATTTTGTTTGGTTCACAATTTGCATTTTTATTTTACGTGAGAACCGCAATTGCAACGTAATGAAGATCTTAATGTTATTTGCGAAGATAATAGCTTAAGAAATATAGAAAAAGTTACGTAGAGAGTATCTCAAAGTCTAAGTTTCGGTAAACATCAAAGATTCGAAAGTTTTGCGTAATCAAGTTTGTACAGACTTCATATTTTACCTAGACGGAACTTTTCGTATAATATAGTTCGTGAGGTTTGCATACATCAAAGCACATGACAAAATAAAACGTCAATCAAACTAGGCAATTAAAATTAAAAACATTGATCACGTTGTTTAATTTAAGGAACCATTTATTTATTTAACAAAACGGATATACTTAGCGACAATCGTACTTATTCGAAGCATTGACCGCTTGATGATATCAATCGACGCAAAGAACAACGCAAAGAATTCAGAACTATTGGCGAGTTTTGTTTTGCTCGACTATTGGATGGGATTCGGGGTCGACTGCGAAATTTTGGTACAAAGCAAAGTTCACGAGCCGGTAACAGGAATGGCCCGAAGGATGCTACCGTAACTCCTCGGGAGTTTCGGCGGATCGGAGGAACTTCGGTATGCTACGCGGAAAGTTGCCCCGCCGCTGAGAATACGACCACTTGCTGCTCTGCTCCGGCTTTCGAGGCCGACCAACTTTTGCTTTCCGACGACAGTCCGCGCGGTGTCTATTATTATTTGCCTTGAGACGTAATTAATTATCAGTGTTATCAGTTTAGACAACGAATATAAACCTATGCTGATGTTTTTTCTTTTTTTTAACAAGAGAAACATAATTTATTTAATCTGTCCTAAATATTAATTGTTGTAATTTTCAATTTTTCCAAAAAGTGCTAGTCAAGGCATGTTTTTAATTTATATTTATCAATGGAATTTTTTCTTAAATAATTTTGCAAATCTTACATCTTATCCGCAAAAGGAAGATTTAAGGTGATTTACAATGGTTGCAAGTGTCATATTCATCAGCGCAGTGAGAAATAGCAGCAAAACAGACTACTATTACGCCGTATCATATTATGCATCTTCTAAGTCGTTCATAGTAACTTTTAACTCTTCACGATATTTTTTCAAGCATCATACAACGCGGCATCCGCACTCTAGCGCGGTTAATTGTAGCCTGAAGGCATCCGTCTTTACGCCAGAACTTTTAACGATATTCGACGACTCCAATATTCCGTATGCGAAAATAACGTGCACAGTTCGCCAAATGCGAGAGACATACAGAATCATACAAAACCAAACGACCAAGGTAAAAGGCATTGCGAATATAGACCATGTCATCGCTCTCTACTTTCGAATGTGATATAATACGCTCTCATCGGGTACGCCCTCATATTGCCCTCCGCGCGCCGGACTGATTCCGAATACATTCCGAACACGATATGCGCGTACTTCTATATCGTTGAATTCTACGATTCCGGGAGTTAATTGGAATCTATTGAGGATGGACCGTAAGAAAAAAATATTAATTGAAAGCGCGCAAGCTCAGAAAAAAATAACTCGACAATAACTCGTGTTTTCACTGTTTGCAGTGGAATATTTCATACTAACGAGAATTTCTCCGAGCATATTTTCTTTTGCGTTTCAGCATCTTTCTCGCGGTGAAGATACTTTATTCGTTTTATAAATATTTTCAAGAATATTTTATAAATATAAAGCTCTACTCGCAGAGCTCTCTCTCTCTTTTTCTCTGTGCATTCATATCATGATAGTTTTACAAACGTTGTTTTAAGCGTCTTTATTGGTACGATATAGAAGGAAAAAATGTAATTAATTAGTGAGAGAAAAACTCTTTTGAAAACTCGCTTCATATGCTGCTTTTATTAAATATCAAATGATTGGATGATCGCTTCAATGTACAGTGAGATACAGAAGCGTGCAAGTTGAGATTGATGTAGAATTTACATTGTATGTTCCGCGTGTTTCTGCTTTTAGAATTCCATACGCGATGAAAGTCACGCGGCGAAATAGTGATCTGATGCATATGTTATATATATATAGATCAGTTTTGTTTTCGTACATTCATTCACACCTTCTTTTCAACATTTTACATGTTTAAAGTTAACGTTCTTCTATTGCAGTTGAAAGTTATTTTTTACATATATCGAAGCGCGTTATAACTCGAATAAAAACTACATCTGTCGTGTAAATTTTTTTTCTCCTATTGTTTCACGGTTTTGGAATAATCGAGAAAAACGTACATGTGTTGGATCACAGATAGTAGTCAGATAACCGTTCGATTGCCTGCGCTTCAACATTGCATGAACGAGAAGACGTGCGAATATCGAAGTCGAGATTGACTTCACGTTTGCTCCGACTTTCCATATTTATGCACCTCCTTCGATACGGACATGTGCAATACACATCGTATAGCGCGTGCACATTGTATATTTAACGATACGAGAAGTCTGCTGGAGTGGTTGGCATTTACATATCTGCAAAACGATCGCAGGTATCCCGCGTTCTAAGAAAGGAATGCACCTAGTTGGGCGAACTAACTGCGAGAAATGTGTATTTCAGCGCCAACAATTTCCACGAAAAACATATTCGAAAAATTATAGATCTAATTTTTCAAACGCAAAAATTCTTTTGTTTAATATTTATAAAAAACTTTACAAACTACTTTTCTACGTACTTTGTTTCTAGAAGAAGAAAGCGAAACACTAGAATTGAGAAAAAAATATTATTTAGAAGACAATGCGTAATTACGTAGAAAACTCGCGTATAATTAATACCGCGAATAGCGTGTCGTCGGAACATTTTATCAAGTAGTCGATAAAAGTAACGCGTGTACATTTATTGTCTCTCTAATTACGGTTATCAATCTCCCCGTCCTTCTTTCTGCAGGATCATTAATTGCCCCGCTAATAGCGCTCCGTTTCATGCAGGCGCTAGCCTTGTTTCCTTTTACAATTTTAGCTGTGCTTTCATCGAGTGATATTTCGCTCCCTGTAAGGGTAGATAGTCAAAGTCAACGTAGGCGACAGGCTAACGAAGTTTTAATTTTCACTTACAATTAGTTCAACGCACGGTCCACTGAACTTTGTGCTCTCTATCCGTGTAATCAACGTCAGCAATTTTCTCGATAGATAGGACGTCTGGGATGTTCGCGGAAAGAGAGAATATATCCGATTGGAAGAGAATATATAGATATGGTAATTTTGTGTAAATATCACGCGCGCGGGCGCGATGAAACAAAAACGTCTTTGCGAGTCTTCAATTAGTGTGATTGTGAAGCCAACTATTCTGCGATCGAATACATATGTACCGACGGCATTTAAAAGCACACGCAAATTATGAGAAATTGTGAGTACGTCATAAAGTCTACGGTCGCTGCCAAACAATATGCCAATCATCCGAGAGCTCGAGAGAGTGCGGATAAATGAAATTGGAAATAATCAATCAATCAATCAATCAACGTTAGGATCATCGGCAAATAAATGACGAAGGAAAAATTAACGTAGCAAAAATAAATTTGATTTCAAATTATTTCCGATACGTCGCATGTAAATTAAACAACATTTTGATTGAATATCTCTCGCACACTCTCTTCAATATTACAAATTAGCGAAAAATATAAATTACTTTATCACAATTAGTAAAAAGGAGAATAATTTAAATTGCAAATCTATTTCTCAATGCCATTTAGTCTCGCGTATTCATTTCCAACATTTATTTATTGTTTTATTCGTTCGATATTGAACATCCTCTCAATAAATGATAATAAATAATAAAATAGTAAAAAACATTTTTTATTCTGTATGTATTCGTCGTTTCTGTTTGCTGTTATAACCGCAAGCACCACAGAATTCGCCTAGAGAAACATCGTCGCCAAACGTTTGCCAAATGCCATAATTGCGGAGTAGCGTTACCGCAGTGCGTAAATAGGTACCTAACTTACCTCTATTTCGGAACACCATGATTAACAGTGTGTGTACGGCGATTTCTACGCACGTTCCGCGCGCTTTGGTCGAGTTTAATTTGCGCTACCAAAGTGGGTGAAACGCGCGTGAGATTTGATATACGTGACGTTACGGAGTAATGAAGGGCGAATCCATCGCGGCGACGAGATGTCATGTTCGCCGCGCCGAAATGGCTTTCGTTAAAACAACGCTCGAATAATCGTGTGCTCAGTTCTCTTTACAGTAACCGGCGTAATCGAGGACGTCGATCGTCTTGCACGGCCATCGCCATGCAAAGCGTGCCTTAGTAAGCGGAGACCTCACTTCTCTCTCTCATGCGATTATGGTTGACGACGGAATCAGCCGGTGTGCGAACCGAGAAACGTGCTGCAAGGAACGTGTCAGGGGCCCTTTGCGGTTAATGGAATCCGAGTTTGCCTGCAAGGAGGGCCACCTCTCGTCGTTTACGACGGTTTCCGCAAGTGGCAACGTGACACAGTTATATAATGGAACGACGTTCTATAATTGATCGCACAAGTTCATGTATTCGTTTTTGTTAAACGGATTTACACACTTTTCTTTTTTCGCTTGTTTTTAATAAAAATGTAAATGAAAACTTCTTTCATCTTTAGTTATTTAACATCTTCCACCTCTATTATAATATTCATACGATGCCATTTACAAAACCTAACAACCGTAACAACTACATCCAAAAAGAATCAAATTTCTTGTAATATTACGCGACGCGTGCATTATTGTCGTGTCGTGTTAATAAAAGATAAGAATTCTTGGATATCAAACGGACTGCGAAAAGAACGAAGGACTACGACACGATATATAACGCTCGTATCTCTTCATACGTTTTATCAGTCACAGTTCACTTCTTTCAGTATCCTGGAATTCGATTCGATTCGTCTTTCGTGTATAGTAAGGAAAGAAAGTGGCTTACCTCCGAATTGAAGCTATTCTAACGAATAAAACAAAATGTCGTCACGATCTGCCTGTGCGACATAGCTGCGTAAATCCTGATGGATGAGGTGACGTTATTGTTGCGGTCAAAAGTGTGCGACAAAAGTAAAAGCTCCAAGTAAAACAGAACTAAAGTAAAAGTAATATTAGCAATGTAAAAATACGTCGTCAACGCTATCGTTTTCAAGAAAAATTGATTTCACACGGTGACACCGGAAAAAGGATCATTTTACAAAAATGACGACAGAAATGGGTCGTCGTGTAATTTATATGAAAAACACGATTTTAAATAATGCGCGTCGAAGAATATAGTTTAATATAACGATATAAAGATGGTAATGCGCATCCGAGAAAAAGTTCACGACCTGCAGCAAGCTGAATACAATTTGTCTTCTAATACAAAGTAAGCGTTCCCGCTGCACCGCCTTCTTTCTTGTTTGTTTCTTTTTTGTAGCACTAGGTTTATTCGCGAGGAAGGTGGACAAGGAAACAAAGCAGCGTCACGGCTCTGCATACTTTTTATCGCTTTCGCGTGACACTCTGAGTAAATGTAGCGGCAGCTATAAACGACGCTACGATGTAAGGTCGCGAAATTCGCGCTCTATGTATGTATATATACAACCGTCGGTTGCGAACGAAGAAATGAACGTCAGGCAGATCCAGAACAACATGCGCCAAAACGGAGAAGAAAGCGAACAAAGGAAAATCTGAGAAAAATGAGAGAGAACGAGAGAACAGAGACAGGTAAGTTTAATATGCATGTCTTTGCCGTGCTTGGAAGAATCGCAGATCGAGTTCCGGCATCTTTGTTTCCGGAAAACGGAATAATTTATTACATTCACGTGTATATTATAACCCAACGATGATTGATACTTTGTTTGATCCTTGAGCTAATCGATATTCGAGTTATTAAGTTTTCGTATCTCGCAACCAGGTAGATCAGGTAGGCGAAATACAGCGACTTTCTGGTGTACATTGTTCTATCTATACGTGAACCTTCATCCGCAACCGGACGCGAAGTAAAATCGTCTGACGTTTGAGAGGTTTCGTACATCGAATATGAGGTTTCACATGTTATACCGTGGTACGTCTCCGGTCATTTACTTCAATCTCAGGACGCGTTCCCTTCGGGAACTGATATAGTTTGATACAAAGGGATGCATTATATCTGCGGTGCCGCGACTTGCATTTCATTTTAATGAGGCAAGATTAGTTAATGCTTTAATACAGCATGTATGGTGAAACTGAAGACCAGTTCGAGTCATGTTGATCAAATTATAACATGTAAATTATAACTTTGAAAGTAATGTGACACGTTAGCATTATTATGTTTTCCCTATAGTTTCAAAAATAATCACAAAGTACGAAAGTTTTCTCTTTTAATTAATTTAAGCGTTTTTTATTTAACACAATGCAGTTTTCATGGATCATGTTTCGATATCCCTTCTTGCTCGGAAACTTAGTTTTCGTTCGGATTTAAGCTCGTGTTTAGTCAAGTAATACCGTTAGGCTGTCTTGGTTTCTTGCATAAGCGCATTACCGTAATCTAATGTCTATTTTAAAAAAGTTTTTAAGCTAAAATCCTTATAATAATACTGCTCTATTTTTTTATTCACTCATATTGTACATTTCATTATTCTTATTTATTAACAGAGAGAGAAAATTACACGTAAAATATATATCCTATGAGAAAATACACTAACATTAATGGTGTGCGGTTAGGATAATAGCACGATCCTTGTGTGAACTTTCGTTTATCAATCTGAACTCACCGGAAACGAGAGTAAAACAACTTTCTGCTTTGTGATAAATTCTCGTTTGCGGGCATGATAGAATTTCACATAGTTGCCCCTTGATTTAAACACTTACGCGTGCGCGCGAGCGTAATGCGCGAACCAACACTGATATGTACCTATACAGCTTTCCAACAATGCGGTCGGTAATTTCTGCACGAAGTTTCGAGATTGATGCAGATCTATGCGTTAGAGAAAATAAAAGCAAACTGCAAATTTGAAAAAAAAAATATGTTTGTTCAAACCATCGATACATAGCATTAATATGTTTTTTTATTCAACAATAAATAATTTCTTAATAACATTTTAATTTTTCCTCCAAAATTTCTTGTTTGTGCCTATCTCAATCTCAGCGGTTCACACACATGTGCATACACATATATGAATGTACATATTTCCTTGTATATTTTCTTCTCTCCAAGAAATTCTCTCTTCTCCCGTAACGTTCGTATTCTTTCTACTGTAGGTTGAGATTTAAGGTTTTAATACTGGGTCGCGTTGAAGAAGAAACGAACTAAGAGCAGTATCATCTCTCGCAATAAACCGGAATAAATCGGATGGTAGAGGGTCGCGGCAAATAATAAATTCATAAAAAAGCTGAGACGAATAATGAAAGGAGAGGAGGAGCAAACTTGTTCTCGCGTGAAAAAGATCGAAACCCGTAAGAAAGGCCGAGCGAATGTTACGGACGACAGCTCTACTTCGCGGGTCTGAAAGCTATCGTTACTCTCTCGCCGCTATTCAAACTCCGGCGGTTTTGGGCCACCAGCCAGCCGAGACGTTGTGTGTCGTTACAGCTTCCTTTCCATTTTCGATCGAGTTTTACTACTACGTGCGCGCTCGCGAGCGCGGCCACACCACTCTTGTCGCTTTCTACTTTGCGAACTCGCGCGGTAATGACGATGCCGTGCAGAATTCGAGAGAGGTTGGATCAAAGATCTAAACGTGCGAAGAAAATTGTGTGGGCAAACTGGGGGCGAGAATTCTCTAGCTATTTGTGAAGCAAGATGTAACTGAAATTCAAGAGTTAGTGTATATCTGTCCGGCAAAAGTACGAAAGAAGTCCGCGGGGAAATGCGATATTAATCTTCTCACGTGGAAAACGCCGGTCCGTGTGTTGTTTTATCATGTTGTTTTCTCTTTTCATTTCTTATTATTTGACGCGCGCTATCGAGTTGCTATTAGAGATATATAAATGAAGAAGAATTTCGCGCGAAAACTCTCATCTTCCTGGACAACGATGTTAAATCATCGTTCGCTAAATTGTCGGAAGGAAAAAAAAGATGGAAAAGTGAGGAAAAGAGAGGGAGAATAATAAGGGTGAAGTGATTCGAATTAAATTCGAGGCGGATGGTGGCGCTATGTAATCTCGTTAAACTTCCGTACCGTGAGAATTAGCGAAAAGTCCAAAGGGGGATGACGGTAGTCGACCATTAACTCGCCTTCTCCGCCCGTAAACTCCTGGCCGACGAAACAGCCCTGACGACGATAAGATCAAATTATTTACAAGCTCTGTCGCGTATAACGATCGCGCAAATGCGCCGGCTGATTTATCGTCGACTGCTTAAACAAGTATAACGTGGGTGCGCAAAGTAAACGTCGTCGTCGCGCTGAATAAGAACATACAAGGGCTGTCTGTCGCAGCCGCCGCTTGTCCGCTCGTTTATCCATTTACTTTGGCGACCGCTTTCATCGCGCTCTTGCTCTCTTGCGCGACTCGCATTCGATTATATTTATCGAGATCGAATCGATCGGCGGAGGTCCCACCGGACGGCCACGGCGAGTATAGTACAGACGAAGAAGCGTTTTAAATGATAAAAATGAGTTATCGATCCGAAAGTATTTCGCCTACGGCGGAAACGCGAGCTCGCGGTCTATGGGGAAATAACGGGCCAAGAGCAGCAGCGTAGAGTCTGAGAAATTTACGGAGTCGGAAAAACTGAAAATTAGTTTGATGAAAAAAATAAAAAAAAAAAACAAAAAAAAACTGTACCGAAAGAGAACGACCGCGTTTTATAGCTGTCGTATGTATGTTCCTCGTGTGTATTTCAAGATTCCGTGCAAACTCGAAAATTAACATCAGATTACATCATATATAATCCGTGAAATATAATCAGCCTCTTTAAGTCGTCATAAGTCGCGCGATTGCACTTAAATATAGCGGAAAGGCAGGTAATTGAATATTAAATAACATTTTGAGCGTTTATTCTATTTATTGCTTAAGAACGTTTTTTTTTTTAATAAATTGCCACATCTCGCGTACAAGTGTCATCGTTTTTTTTTTTTTTTTTAGTCCAAATACCTATATTCACGTGCACAGGACTGTACGCGCAAGTGCGTATATAAACGCGAAAACATTTCCTGAATATCGAAAGTCTATCCGCGCGCAATCTACAAATTGAACGCAAAAATTCAAACTTCCCGTTTGCGCGAGATGAGAATTTTAATACGCGCGAGTTCAGTTTTTTAATTTAACACTTTAGCAGAGAAAGAGAAAGAGAAATCATAGCAAAGCGAGTAACTGTAGAAGTGACAACGCGAGATCGTTAAACTCTACGCGTATGTACTTGCCTTTTTCGTGTAACTTTTAACTTGTTTTTTATTCCCGCAGCGATAGCAGCAGATTGAAATGCGCATTATTAACAAGTACTTTAGATATCTCAAGCATTGTTCTTCCTTAGAGCGACTTCACAGATTTATCCTATCTTGCCGGTTTGCCGCCATAGAAGAAAACCCTATTGCCGCGAAATATTTAAAGTTCTACTACTGCAAACTTCTACTACCATTAAACGAGATAATGTTAGACCAAAAAACAGCAGACTTCGTGAATAACGTAGTGCTTACAGAAGTAATCTAAAAGGCAATGTTCCTGGTTTTATTATTAACAAAATCATAGTCGCGTTGTGATAAAAAGTTTTCCAAGTGTTTTTTTACACACCAAGTGTTATTTACATATTTCTCGAAAGTATTCAAATAACAGTTCGACAAAATTAAATTTTATTAACTGTCTATTTCATATTCGAATATTATCGTATTAATACATTAAGGTGGCCAAATCGAAGTGATAAGTGCAAACCCTAAAAAAAAATTCGCTCTCTGTCTCTCCGTGTCTCTCCGTGTCTTTTGAGACAGGGAGAGACAGGGAGAGACAGGGAGAGACACGGAGAGACCTTTCCTTGTCTCTCCCTGTCTCTCCCTGTCTCTCCTTCGAAAAGAATAAAAGTAAAGTAAGGTAAAAGATAGAGAGGAGAGGATAACAGCTACGGAAGTGGAATAGAACTACAGCGGAGCAGAAGATATACAGGAAGAACAAGAATCTATAGTATAAACAGAACGAAGCAAAAAAAAAAAAAAATAGAAATGAACGTAGCAATATTTGTCTAAAATTAAGGTGAGAGAAAAGTGTGCGAGAATTTGCTGAGTCTGCTGTTTCGCTACGTCTACCCTGAAGTGATAGATAATTCTTTGCTTAATGATTTGCTTAACGTAAGACAGTTGTAGTTGTACGATTAAATCTATGTAGAGGATCTCTCTTTTCTCATTGAGAATAGCTCTTCAACTGATGTTGACTCTTTTTTTTTCTTGTCGTCACTTTTTATATGTTAATTAAATGAAAGTACAAAGTGAAATGTTTATATAATACAAGAATCACCGGGAAATGAACAACTAGGAAAAACTTCTTTTAATTAAAATTCCTCGTCCATTCGAGATCATTCCATTTCTATCATACCGCTCAGAGAATAAAATTTTTGCTGCGCACATGTAAAAACAAGCATAACACAAAGTTTTAATGAAAGTTATATCCAAACGTATTACTTCCGCAGCATACTTGCAGTTTAACTGCACTTGATGATGTTATCAATACTGATTAAAAATAAGTAGGAAAACTTGTTTTATCCGGAAGGCTTGAAGTTTTACTGTTTTATTGTTTCAAGCAATCGCCGTAAAAAAATAGACATTTATATTTATTTTAAATAGATAACAAAATTAAATTAAACCACACGACGTCTTCATCTCGAGGACTGGACGGCTGTCGTAACGTGAATTCGACGTGTCGTAAAAGTTAGATGTCGACCGTGAGATGAATCGAAAATGCGGTCCCGGATGGCGACAACGATTTTTAATAAAACCTTTCTCGTTCGAGCACTCGCGCGCGTTTATTCTCTCTCTTTCCCTCTCTTTTTCTGCTCGCTTGCGCGGCTTGTCGCGAAACGTTTAACCCCGTTTCGCACGTACGCTTCGCGAAATTGTAAAGCCATTGCGCCTACTCGGCGCTAAAGTGTAAAGTATCGATCGTGCACGGTTAGGAAAGCGATAAATCTGAGCACAAAATAAAATGGCGCGTATTGGTCCTGTATCGCGATTATTACACATTTTTCCCGATATATCTTCTTGTCCGACGTGCTGCTAAACCGCGTTACTGCATACGCGACGTTACGTCTTTTCTACACGATTTGTCGCCGAACGTTTAAAACTTCGCCTCGTACTGCTCGCTGGAAGAAGAACGGAAGCTGCACGATTATCGCATTTACAGTCTATGTGTGTGAAGGAATTTATAGACGTACATTTCTACGTGAGCTTATGAAAATTATACTTACTGCTTTGCCATGATTATATCGTCTACTGCTGAGTGCAGCGAAACAGAATTAGGTAACGTTTAAAATGGACACAAGAAACTTTATTTTGATACGGAATAATTTATATGAATTTTATATAAAATAGAGTTATATACACAATTCGATTTTCTTCGTATAAATTAATTCTCTATAATTTTTACGTATACTAGAATTATTATTTTAAAATAACCGCGTTAATATAATAAATATATATATAATATATAAAGAAATCTGCATTTCAAGAATAAAGTTTTAATTTTGCAAAGACATCGTGATATAAAAAACAGTGAAACCGT
This sequence comes from Pseudomyrmex cubaensis, assembly GCA_014825685.1. NCBI lineage: Eukaryota > Metazoa > Arthropoda > Insecta > Hymenoptera > Formicidae > Pseudomyrmex > Pseudomyrmex cubaensis. The sequence continues at coordinate 70,724 of QVOA01010388.1, read as the reverse complement.
AAATCTTTCGAATAAAACTCGAGCCATGCTTTTTACGCAAGAAATACGTAGTGAATGTAGTCTTCATTATAAGTTTTCGTAACACACGTTCTCTTATATATGCATAATGAATTTTTATCACGAGCAGCGGAATGGAAATAGAACGACCTCGAATGGCAGAGAATTTAATTAAAGAAATTTTTTCTTACTCGCACCCGCTACTTGAGAATATCGCGAAGACTCCGCATTTAATAAACACTTTGGGTGACGTTCCTTTGATACGTCGTTTCTCGCTACTCTTTCTTTCTCGCGGATGAAATTTTTATAAATTAATTATGTAATCTCGTCGTAATGAGTGTTCAATGTAATTGCCTACGAGGTCAGAAAAGTTGTTTCGCGCTTGTCGACGTGTACTCACGCGTGACGTATCTACATTTTAAAAGACTCGGATTTTTAAATCTAATTTCGTTACGACGACTGTCGAATATTTTACGAGACAAGCGCTTTTATCGCGCTCGTTTTAGACCGGAATTCATACATCTCGCACGGTTAACACGGCGGGCGTTGTGCGAGAAAAAGCTATAAAGCCTTTCCGCGAGATTCTCATAGGGACTTCTTCTCTCTTCGGAATAAGCGAAGCGAGGCTCTTAAGCCAGAAAGTTTATCCGACCGAGTAGAAAGAGATACGCTCGCGTAAGGTTGTTGATACACGCCTTCATCTAAAATATAGATAATCCCAAATCGCGGTATTATCAAAGCGATTCCCAAATGTGAAACAGCGAGCCAAATTCCGCAGTTTCTATCAGGCGAAGCCAACCTGTTTATACAGCGGGGCGCACAATCGCTCCGGGAATTGTTGCTTGTAAATTATAAATTGGCGTTTCTCTCTCAAAGTCGAGTTGAACGCTCGCCTCATTACCTTGTAATGCATCTTCGATAACTCTCCACACGTATCGAAACAAACACACACGCTCAAACTTTCAAAGCGCTGCTGTTTTGATTTGAAAAACACATACGCCATACACACACACACACACATTTTCGTCAGAAAATGGAAGAATTAGCGAAAGGAAAAAAATATTAACATCGGCTGATGAGAGATGGATGTTTTATCGATTATGCTTTTGATGGATTTTGCGGCGACATGTTGAAAGGATAATATCAAATCAATGCGATGATGGATAGCTAAAATTCGCATATATGCTTTCTCGGCAGGATCGTTAAAGCGAGGCAGAAGCGCTGAGAAAGCGAAATAACTGAGAGCTGTAGCAGCTTCTGGCATCAATAAAATGTTACACGTGATACACGAGTTTCCCGCAGGCAGATAGTTCAAATCATTTCACCACCTTCACGTCGGAAACGGCAAACGCGAAGGTTCGGGGAAAGAAATAAAGTGAATTTTGCGCGGGAAGTTTGCCGCGAGAGGCAACACGACCCAGAACTTGACGTCGTTCGATGAACTTTAATTTTCCACCAACACCAGTCGAAAAGGTACAAAAGAGTTTCTAGCGTTAAACCGATGCGACGCGTCGTTATCGCTCAACGCATTGTCTCTGCTGAATCGGATAATCGGAGATCATTAAAAGGATGCCACGGCGAGAATTAGCAGAAGTCCGAAAATGATTAAGAGACTCTTGCTGGTTACCCGTGCTTGCTGGTCGCGCAAGTACGACATACCGACCGTGCTGAAATACACACAAGTTTCCACTGATCCGCAAAGCACGGATTACCTCGAATTTAACTTCCCTTCGTGATGGGAGTGTTTGTGCAATTAGATGGCGGCGAACGTTTATATCGAGACAGCGTATATCCGCCAAAACGCACTGCCGATTCGCTCCACGATCTTGCTCCGATGGTCCTTCAATCAATGAACTATCTCAAACTCGTCCCTTCGCGAGTTGTGAAATTGTCGTCACTATTCGCTATATACACGATGGCGCGCCGCAAACTAATAATAGGGAACATAATGAAAACCAATATTCGCATGAGTGAGGGTTTAATGCAGCAATCAAGCGGCGAATTACCAGTTTTACAAACGCGGTTAACCGAGCGTGGAAATATGTCGACAGACATTTACAGAACGAGAGCAGTTAATTATTATTGCGAAAAAAAATGTAAATTTTTTTCATAATTAATAAATTTAATCGAGAGTCTTTTTGAAACAATCGATAGTTTGATTTATTCTTGTGGATAACGTAGAGAAAAACGAAAAACGCGGAAGAATCGTACGACCTTTCAGCTTATACAACGACCTTATCGTCACGGCGATTTTCAAGTTCTGTATTCAAAATACCAACAGCGACAAAGTGCTACAAGATTTACGAGCTTTACAAACATGGCGGCCGAAGATTTACGAGTTTCGCAAATAAGTATCCGTAGTGAGTTCGTGAGAATGAAGAGAGTTAACGGAGGAAAACTTTGCTCGCGTGTCGTTTCTTTTTGTGGACGTAGTATCACAAAAAAAGAGAGAGAGAGAGAGAGAGAATCTTGCTGAAATATGGCACGTGATAACACGATATGCCGTCAAGTTTTAATCCTCGAGTAAAATGTCGGGAGATCAGTGCAAACAATTTGAGAAATTTACGAAAAAAATTCTCAACGTCCTTTCTTTTTGTAGCATGTATTTTTGATATTTATATTCGCGTTTATACACTAATAAAGATAATTAAGTTGTATTATGTGACAGTAGTAATTTAGTTAATATACTGAATGTAGTACTTTTTTTTTTTAGTGGAGATAGATTTGACGCGCGTGTGTAATGACGTTGATCAAACAAAAGCGTGATATTTGAAAATTAATTCTGCTATCGTAACCAGCTGAGCTTTGCTGTTTACTATTCGTTTAAACTGCAATTTCAACATACATAAATTAGTTTCAAGCATTCGTGTATAAACGCGAGTATACATTTGGTCACGTTACACGTGTGTGTGTATTATTGCGGCTCAACAGGGAACTGCGATGGTGCGCGATGTGATCACGATTATTTCTCTAATTGATTAATTAGCATCACTCAGAAAGAGGGTATTGAATTTTACGGGCAAATGCCTTTTGCGCGATAGACAGAAATGCGAGAACAAGTAATTATTTCGCTCATGTTACCCACTTTCTACACACGTCTACCTATCCTACGTACGACTAACGGAATAACGGCTCGCTAACTTTCGGTAGTTTCGTATAATTTCACGCAGCGGAGTTGAATTTCGTTCCCAACCCTCCCTTCTCTTACACCAGAAAACTTTCCCCGAAGTAATTCGACTTTCCGCACGATGCCGTTCGTCCAGGATTTAATTTCTCCGACCGGAGTATTAAACATTTCTATCGGAGTCGAACTTTTTCGTTCGAGTCGCGCCGCGCTGCGAGCGAGAAGTGATTGTCGACAGATTAATGGGATGCTCGCGAGACAATGGGAGCCGGAGCGAGTTTGTATTTAACTCGAAAGAGACTTGAAGAGTCCTTATTATTCCCTTTTGTAAATCCGCAGAACCTCGCGCAAGTGGCGCGAATGTCTTTTCGAAGCGGTTGGAAGAGGTGATGCGCTTATCAACCTCCAAGCTTTCAACGACACATTAAGCTCATGCAAATACATAGCTCGAAGGTTGTTTTACGCATGCACATAGAGAGATAGACGTGTATTGTCGCGTCTTATTGACGCTTTGCTGCTCACAGAGAATAAATAAACATCCGACGAGCTGTCGCAACAATATGGCCAAAAGAGAGAGGAAAATATTATAAAATTATTTTTAATCTAAGAAAAGAGATTGTATAATTGTATTGTATCTGTGCCAACAGATTTATCAATAAGTTTACGTAACAAAGATTTACTGTTATTATTATATACTATTATCGTTAAAATATTATTATTATCGAAATTCACGAAATTCAATAGCAGCTACTTTGGTAATTACGCGATTGTTTAACGATGTAATATAATCTGTACACAATTTGCATATATCTGTGCTAATATAACCTACATTTTCTAAACGGATGTTGAGAGTTTACACGGAAATGCCGACGGTTCGTACGCGGGGATCTTGGCAACATATAATCTACCAGCAAATAATTAATATTTAACTGCATTACCGCAGTTGAAATTCGCCGCGGATGTGCAACGATTGCGCCCGCTCGCACGCTCACCGTCGCATTTAATCAATCACCACTTCTCCCGCAATGGATAATAACGATATTCGACGCGCCTTCATCACGGCCAATTACGACTGCAATTAACTGCTTCGCATTATATTATGCCTTTCATGAGCAGTCGTGGCGTTACCGAATCTTCGAAATGGCAGCCGCTTCCAGAATAATTCCGGAATTTCCGTGAGCGATTTTACTGGTAGCGCGGTAGTTTCGTAATTAGTTCCTTGTTGCTAACGGAATTTTAATCGATTTTCTCAAAGCGCTCGCGTAACTTTAATATATTAATTGCTATTTAACAGCAAATTTGATTGTGATGCGCTTACAACCGTCGCTTTGCATCGCATTTGAAGTATTAAACTTTCAACAAAGTCGCAAGTTTTCTTTCAACAGATTATTATTGTGTTATCTGTAAATATAAATATACTCAGCGCATGTTCTGCCAACTTTACGTAGACCAAACTTAAATATTTGCTGTTAACATTTGTAAAATTTCATTTTTCTCTCATTATGTAAGATCTCTACTTTCAGATTTATTTCAAAAGCTTCGTCTGTTTGTCCTATATTTATTTACTACGTTTCCGTGAATTCCGAGACTTTATTACTGTGAATCTTTCTAGACTCCGCTATCTCTCTCTCTGCCTGTCTTTCTGAAACCGGCCAAATTTTCCAACAATTTGGGTCAACTCGCAACGAACTTTACTATCGACAATTCCGAGCAATTCGAGTCGCGCTCTGTTTTCCTCGCCAGCTTTAGAGAAAGATTTCGTTACGTTACGATGTTTCTCTTCGGTAGTTGATGTCAAACCGAATGTACTTAGGATGCTACATTATCTCTCTCTCTTTTTCTTTCTAAATTCAGATCACTGTGCGGCATCTATTAAACGCGAATGTCGATCCAGCAAGAGTCGTCGATTTTCTTTTATGACTCTATGCGTATATTCGCAGCAAGAAGATAGTTCCGACTAGTAACATTTCGGAAATATAAACGATGTAATTCACTCCTCACAAATCCCTCAATGTTTGAGCGAAAAAAAGTTATAAAATAAAATTTTTTGTTATCGTATGTGTAAAGTCATTATCTCGACTAATATCTTCTTTAAATTTTCCATCAAGAACATGTAGCGACGTGTTAGATGAACAACGCGTATTCTCTTTTCTCGAGGGCTTCCCTTAATTACAAGTTAAACAGACGCAACTTTAAGGTCCCCCGCGCGCGATTAAAGCTTTCGCGCACTGACAGTTTGCATAATGGAATTATACAACATTTCGTGGCCATGACAATGCGTCTGTAAAACAAGTCAAAGTTTACTTTGCTGATATAAGGCATAACAGCAATTTTGGCAATAGTTATAGACGATCGTTAAATACACATTGAGAAAGAGAGCATTTTTATTTCTGTTGTTTCACACAGCTTGAAACTTGGCACCCCTCTTTTCGAGAACTTCCCGCTGTTTAGTGTTACTACAGGTGACGAAAATATACGAGCTTTTGCCCCAGAAGTTCTGTGCATTTCTCGAAACGCTGTATCATTTATTTTAGTAGTGTTACATCTACTTCCTCTCTTTCTCTCTTTCTTTAAAAAAAATCCTGTCGAAATATTTTTTTGTAAAAAAATTAACTTACAGTGCAATTAAAATAAAATAAACTTTGCTGCATAAGAAAATAAATACTGTCTTTGTATTTTAGCGCGGCACTTTAAAAACTTGCAAATTCTAATTATAGCTCTCAAAGGGTGTATAGCAATTGTTATAAATGATCTTATCAACATAAACATTTCTAATTATTTGTGTACTCCGACCGCGCACCACTTTTCCTTTTATTGTCTCATTGCGACTTCCGGGTTTTTAATGGTCAAGGCTGTTGCAATACCGCGGCACAACTTGCCGCCATTTCTCCACATACTGTCGCAACCAACTTGTTCGTCGCGGTCGTGCATTACGCCAGTTCGCTAATCGTCTCGAGTTCAGCTGCAATTAAGCGCCAGTTTAGCACGGCGTTGTATAGTAGAAATTGCAAGTGCGAGGAGTTTCTTTTTGTTTTGCTTAACGGGAGACATGATAAGTTAAACTAAACGAGGTACTACACCGTTGTAGCACTCGTGAGACGTGTATTGTTTTAACGTATATTGTCATAAGAACGAGCAAGCAAACCGGAAGATTTTCAGACAAAACAAAAATAGATTTATTGAATCTCGAAAGAATCTCTTCTGGAATTTTTCAAATATCGCAACAAATAAGAAAACACAACGTGTCAGCATTTAAAAAACGAGATTAGGCGGAGCACTTCTTAATTCTGCACTTTTTTGAATTAATTCTTTTTTCTTATAAAAGTACGAATCTGTCTAATAATATTATTTTACACGACTTTTTCCGTGATACTACGCGTCAATAATCCGATAGAAACTCGGCGAAACTTCGGAGCGACTTGACGTTCCACCAGATCAGTTGAAAACTACTGATATTCAATTTCCGCGCACGTGAATCGCACATATTCGAAGTGATATCTGCAGCCACACATTGCTGCGGGTGAGATTTTTTCTTTTTAAGTACAAAGATAGGATGTTGATCTTGATATTCGTGAACAATTTTCGAGTGCTCATAGAGGCGACGCGATGGAGGCGTATTTATACAAAACGCGGAAGCAAAAAATAGCGGCGCACAGTGCAGATATCGACATATCGTTATTACTGTATGTGCGTGTAACTGTTGTAGTTTACAGAAGTGTGCGAATTTCCAAAGTGACTATCGGCACTACATCGCTTACCCTCGTGTCATCGCGGTGCACACAAACAATTGGCTCGATCGCGCACTCCATTCGGGACGAGAGAGAACGGGGGAGAAAGGCGGGGAACAAAGCCTGGCGACAACTGGGAACAATATGGCTAATTGTACCGTGTTATATCTGTATAAATTCGTGTGTTCACGAAAAACGTCTATCGTTTTATTTCATGACGGCACAAAGTGATGTGTAATTTGCTGCGACGTTGAAAATTGAATTCCCCGTTTATTGATGACCCGTCATTTATACGCTTCATTACGGTCATTGACAATATCTTTCTATAACGTTTATTTGATCAAAACCAACTTTTTCTCGTGTTATTTTGTTCGCGTAATATGTTGATTCGGGTGTGTTGTTGCACAAGCGAACTAATAAACAATTGCAATTGGACTATCATACAAAATTAAATAAATGTTGCTTGTATACGTTCACTTAACTTTCCAGAAAATTTTCCTACTTTCCCGGGTGATGTTCTCGCTTCTCCGCGCGCTTACTGAAACGAAAGCGAATTATCCGGATGCAACTGAGCTCTCCCCCGTATGGACATGACGAAATTCTGTACGTGTTCATTGAAAAGTTTCCTCTTTGTATACTTAAATTACTGCACACCATATTCCACCGGTGTTAGCACAATATAACCCCCTTCTCTCTATTTACATGGATGTACATTTCCCATCAGCTTAAAATGCATAATTTGCATGAAATTCCCATCTCTTTCATTTTCTACATATATGTGTATATATATATATATATAATATATATATATATAATATACAGAAATGCCGACTTGCTATTTCGTATAATTTTCAGTAAACATGCAAATTCAGGTGTTATTCGTTTATGTAACTTTTATAATATCGATATAATATGTATGGGAATTTTATATTCGTTCGTACGCATTTGCACAAATTAAACATAGGTATGTCGTGTTTGAAAACTTTTGCACAACTACATCTATATCAGCGAAAATTAAACAAGATTTTCATTTGAAAAGCGCGAATTCGGTCGAGCATGGAATTGTATAACCGTAGAGAACAGTGCGTACTTCGGGCGACACGTAAGTAGGTTGCGTGTTCGCCGTTGTTGAGACGTTAATTTCGCGCAAGACTATTACGAGGATTGTCCCCACGGACGCGGGTATTTCGTGGCCCTGAACGCATTTCGTCGGAAGTAACGTGTGTTGCCGCCGGCAAAATGAAACAGCAAGAGTAAGCTACGTCAGAAACACAGAATGTAACGCGACGATGAAATGCATCGAACATACATAACTTACAATGCAATAAATGTTAATTTAATAATCCGCTGACAACGACATGAATAAACATAGTCTTTGTATTGGAACGTGCACATGTAAATGTACATTTTCTTATTAATTCTCAATTATCGCGATCTGTTCTCGCTTGCTTTTCACGAGATAGCAAACTTTAATTTTCTAAACACAATTGCGAAACAATTCTTGTTTATATTAATGAAAAAGTTTCAAAACAAGTATTTTCTATAATTAACAACATGCAAATAAATAAATATGCAAAATAGAAATTACATAATTGTGTGTACGCAGAAACACCGAAAAGTTAAAGTGATAGTGCTTATGTAGTAATGCTCATTAAAATTCATATAAATAACAACCATTAAAAGCAGAAAATTATATTCTCTCAACTTCATTGCAAAATAAATTATTTCCGCGTATGAGAGAGTATAACGCAATGAAATTCTGAATGTCCTTGTTGCCGGACGAGAGTCGAAAACACAAAGTTTGTCATACTAATGACAAATCTATAGGTTTGTTATGCTCATTCACGTAACATTTTTGTGCGAGCAACTTGAATGCGTCCTATGTAGGTACATGTATATAACGGATCCTCCCGTCGGCCAAATTGGCTCTCGATAAAAGCCAAGCGCCGTTATCGCTTCAATATACGGCGGGAAACGTATTCCGAACTAACGTTTATCCGCTACAAAAGGCGCTCGTTACCTGCCAATTTAAAGTTTTAAATGGCACCGATCGATAAGCGGCGCCTCGATCGGCAAACCTGAAGATCTTAAGTAAATACAGAGCCGGTATTGGCCGCGGCCTTTAAATAACGAGAACCGCTCGTTACCAGTTTCGAAAATTACACATACAGACCGAAACAATGACTGGCCAACATTCGCTCATTGCTTGGCAACGGAATCGGTTCTTTTATTTCCCAAGAGCGTAACGTTTCATGGTATCGATTGGCGAAGCCGCACGCCACTTCTATCCCACAACGAAACTCAAAGAAGATCTACAAAGACAGATTGCCAATCAGGGAACAACGGGTTTTCTAGCTAACTATATACGGGACACTTCTCTTACAATCCGTCACGCGTAGGATAAAAGAGATTTTTTTAGAATAATTACGCGTTACAATAATTGCATTATTTCGTTATTTTGTTCGTTGCTTTTCTGCTCTCTCCATCTTCGCAAATCGCATTATTCAAATCGTTAAAAAATATATATATCGTTACAGCGCGTTACATAGACGTTAATGTTTATTTGCACTTGTGCTTTTTGCACGATATCTCTCCGAGTTACACGTTTCCAATTCAACTTTCAACTATAATTGCGGAGTAACTTCTCGAGAGAGCTATAAATTATCAAGCTTCGTAAGCAAGTTTTACCATGTCCGACCTAGTAAGCGCACGATCAGATACAGAATCATCCATGACGATTGTAATGATATAACATAGATAGTATATTATAATTAATAACCTGCACAAGTTTCAATGTTGCCTCGTTGCGCGCGAGCACGAAAAATAATACGCGCGATAATTACGAGCGGCGATCAATAACATCGATTATCGTTATGTTATTTTAGAATAGCGCACATCTCCCGCGAGTACATCTCATATATATATATATATATATATATATATATATATCATCCTTCTATTTGCTACGCGCGCTAAGTAATTTAACAAATTATATATACGTCGTGCGCATATGGGCCTTTTGTAAATTAATGGGCGCGATACTTTATTGGCACATTTGTTTTGTCGTTTTCACGCTATTTTTCGGCCCGTCCGCGTTTTCAATGTCCCATCATTTTTCTATACCGGCGCGAATCATATAAAGCATTAATTGTTATTCGCTTTATTTATAGGCACGCTCGTATAAAACTTGCCCGTTAACCAGCCGGCGCGTTCTGAAATATTTATCGCGTAAAACGCGTAAAATTGCACGGATGGCAATTGATGTACGTCAGAATGACTTTCATAATGTCTTTCATCTTCAAGATTACTTATCGAAAACAACTTTAAATTAAAAACAAAACAAGCACAATGAAAGCCCAACACACATTTTTAAATTTCAAACAATAAACTCTTGTTATAATTCGTCGATTTCGCAATTCCTTGTTTCGTCGTCGAACTCAAGTTATCAATAGCAATTTAATGATCTACTTTACAAGTTTATTTAACTGTCTAACAGCTTTTATTCGCAATTCCTCTCATCGTCGGTATTATAGTCAGGAGATAGAAACGGTAACTGCTGTTCGAAATATCTGAAAGTTCTATGTTTCGGTGCTTTCCGGTCCTCGTTATAGTTCGCCGATAAAAATCGCGGCTGACTCGTTATCTCGCGGGCCAACGAGCGATGCGCCTTCGTTTCTTTCAGAACTCTTCGTAATATCATTACATTTTACGCACACACGAAACGCAGTTAAGGATTTTTAAGGCGCTTTTCTGTAAAGAAACGCGCAGTGGGATTTTTAAGTTTGCCCACTTCGTTACTTTAACAAACATAAGTAAAGTCAAACATCATAGAAGTAAAAATACCTCTCAAGCGCGTATTAAAGTTTACGTCCGACGGCTTCACGTTATTCGTTAATGTCTGACGCGCTATTGAGTTTTGATCTCGACGTTACAAGTCAGCACGGGAAAATATTCGATTTCGATGCGGCATGAATAAACCAAATTGTAACATCGACGCGAGTAAACTGCGTGCGAGTAAATTATCGGCTTACCGCTTATGACACTTCGTCAAAAGGAAACCACCATCACCGCAATTAAACGCGACCGAAGCACGTTCGCTGAAGTTGACAGTCGAGATATCATCACACGTAGATTCTTCAAAAATGAAGGATTTTAACCAATTAATCACAGCAAAAGTGAGTGATAAAATGACTTTTCTTCCTTATTCAATTTTGAACGAAATTGTCAGATTACTTGAAACGATGTTCACAGGTAAAATAAAACATGATATACGCGTATTTCTCTAATAAAATTTTTGCTGAAACTCGATTGAAAATAGAGAATGAAGAATCCGTAGATGGAGAGATATGGAAAATCTAGAACGCGTGCTTTACATGCATGTATGATTACCCCACGGTTCTATCGACTCACTATACCGTCGCATATAAATTGTACATACCGTATATAATGGAAACATCTGTAAGCTCTTTAATTCCCAGGCTATATTGCTATTTAGTTGAAATTGGCACATCATGAAAAAGCAATACTCGAATTAAAAGTTTATATTTTTAAATGTGATCTCGTTGATCTAGTAATTGCTTAACTTGAAGATTTAAACGATTTATTTTACTTTTATTTCTTGTTTTTTGTTTAATATTAATAATTGTAATCATATCAAATCCTCTTGAAGAGTCAAGGAAATGATAATGTGTGTATGTGTGACTTCTTCACCTCCCGTCATGCTGCACAAGTTGAATTGTTGTTAACCACACTGTGTAGAAGAAAGGGTTAAACTTTCTACATGGCTTCCCTACTAGCTGCACAAAGGAGGCATATTCGCCGAAGTGTGAATTGACAATTGGAGTACGTGTCAAGCCTTTAAACGGCGAGTGCTCGTTGTCGGTAGCCGATTACTTACGAAATTGCATCGAGCTAACCGGATGTCTAGTTCGGTCATTGTTCGCGGACGCGCTACCGTTGTCGTCGTCCTCGTCGAAGACGATGATCAAAGCGCATTACTCGCGCATCGATCGTGGCAAATGGAATCTGTCCGATGCCGACGCTCGCTGACAATTCTGACTAGAACTCAACCGAGGGAGCGGATTTCACGGTAGCCCACACGTCGGTATCCCGTCGAATCGAGGAAGTAATCGATCCCGGAAGTGCCGCGACGCAACGTTTAAATTTAATCGACCTTCCTCGATTCGCGTTCGTGTTTGATGCGCGCACACGTCGAGCGCTTAATAAATCTTAATTAAAACATCGTTTCTCTCATCTTCAGAATAAAAATCGAGCAAAACTTCCACATTGTGCGCTCATCACATGAGATTTTACGTGTAACACGACTCGGTTATAACGATTTAACGTAAAAAAGTGTGATTATCTCGAATACTTATCAGCAGTTAAGGATAAACAGTTCCGATAACATCAGGGAATGAGTTTTGAAAACAAGAAGCAGCTTCAAAGTATAATGAGTATTTCTGCGCGACGTGAGAACAAAATAAAAATAAAAAAAAATGCAAATACAAATTAAATTATTAGAATATATAAGTTGTATATGTGTTGACGGTTATTATACACTCGTACGATATTAATATATATAAACTCATCACTTCTAAATTTAACTGGTTTAATTAGTTATACAGAATTTTACGTTAAAAGCAATTTCCGTGTACAAATTCTTTAACTTTATTAACTGATGTACGTTTTCACCAAATACGCGAATTACTAACACGCATACAAATATAACATAGCAATATTTTATTCTTTATTAAAGTTGCTTCGAAAATTCGCCCGTATGTTTTCATCGTGTATTATGCAAAACTGCGCGGAGAAGCGTAGTTACCGGTTGAATTTTCCCTCGTTAATACACTCGGCGCAAAATGCGGTCAGTGGTAAAACATCCGTTTTACGGGGAATTCATTCTGTTGTAATAGAATATCGATCGCGCACGTCGACGCAATAAAATTGTTGAATTTTTTTTTACTGCTTGAATAAAATATTTTTTGTCGTGTAAACGAGTTTCCGACAATCGATGTTACACTATCTTCAATAATAGTGTCAACAACACTCAGTAATTGAATATACATGTACGTGTAATACAGAGTTAAAACATTAAGCGAGCATGATGTTTCTCTATTGTTGAAAAATTGTGATAATAAATAATTGTGATAATAAATATCGCGTTAGTATTAGTTATTTTTGTTATATCTTTTCATCAGAGCAAAATGTCTCTTCATAAACTATGTACGACCGCTTTTATAGCTGAAACATTCAGTTGTGATATTGTGTGTCATTGGCAAATCAAGCGCGCTTTTCGTCGTCGCTTGCACGGTCTTCGTAAACGAACGGCTTTTTTGAAGCGTATCTGCCGTTGTATGTCGGTTGTAATTTACAAGTTGCTTTAGTCGATTTACCGTTCCGGCTAATTGGCAACGTAATTACCTCAAAGCGTTGCAGGAACGAGGCCGCGTCGTGTACTACAGATACACACGTACATTCGACATCGCGCTGCAGCTTTGTATTCTAATTAACGGATGCAACAACTCGCGCCGAATAAATTTGCCTCTATGTTTTGCAGGTCATTATTTACATATTACGAACCTACGTCCGCTTTTTCGGTCTCTTTATCGTCAGTTAAACTCTGGCAAACATGGCATCGCCATGGATCAATAAAAGTTGCTAAGTAAAGAGTGTGTGTGTGTGTATGTGTATTTACTTTTCGCGAAACAAACTTGTCAGAGCTTTTTTATTTATATATGTATATGTATGTACATGTACAAAATACATACGTGCAAAATGAAGCGATAAGGAATATATAAAAGTTTCCGTAATAAATTTTTCTCGGCGAAAAGAGCGAGAAATTTACTCTCGGCGGTCCATTTTAGGATTAAAGCTGACTCGGCGGCGACCAATTTTGCGCGCGATAACGCGCGTTCACGTATACCGAAAGTCGCGACAGAAATTTTTCCAGCAACAGTCTTCAGCCGTCTGCCGCCCGTCACTCGGTATTCATCTGGCACACATAACGTAAATTCTACGTAGTCGTCGGCTATCTACGTGCGCGACGCAACCGGCGCGCGTTATCGGCAAATTATGCGACCGCGTTCGCATGCATTCACGTCCCTATTTTTTATCAGGGAATATGAGGACATCCTTCCTCACGCTCATCTTCGTTCATGAAAGTACCAAAAATATTTTTGCCAGATACGAATGGGCTTCGCGAGGAACTTCTTTCCGAACGAACGTAGCGTCCACACATACGTAACATAATACACGCGAAATTGCTGGTCAAAACGTAGACCAGCTGTAATTCCGCAAGTCGCCGGGTGAAATATCGTGCGGGAAAATTATGGCCGACAATCCTCCTATCGCGGAATAAAACCTTTGCCTTTAGGAAAACGACAGGCAAATATAAAGTGCCCCGAAAGCATCTGAAACGTATTGCAGTAGCAGATGAGAGAGAGATAAATTAGGAATAATGCAAATGATAGTTAGAGCTCCAGAGATTTTACATCGAGTCAAACTTCAAGAATATTAGCAGAGAAAGGAAGAGAAAGAAAGAGAGAGAGAGAGAGAGAGAGAGAGAGATCATCTTTCTTTCGGGTAAAATTAAAATACTTAAAGTTATTAAAACTTCACTATAAAAGAGAAAATCTCATAAAGATATGTAATATTAAAAAACTTGGGCTTGGCAATTTTTAAGTAACATTTTTTACACATATGTTTTGCTAATAAAATATCAATTGTGCAAGTGATTTGCGCTTTACGCATAAACAGAATTTATAAAAAAAAAAAGTTGTATCAGTATATTTTCGGGAGTACTCTGTATACAGCTGTGTATTCACACGCGCGTATACAACAGCGCACGTAGAACGGCGCGGCGGTGCGAACTAGCTTGAAATCCGTGGAAAAGGCGGAAAGAGAATGGGCGGTGGTGTAATGAATGAATGGCTAAAAAGGTTAATTTACGGCCTGGGATTGAATGCATTAACATTGCCGTAGGCAAGCACTTATACGGCGAGTTAAGAGAGAAACTAAATGAAAATTGGTGCGGCATGCTTTATGTACTATCTACCTATCTACCTACCTACCCATCCACCCACTCAAGTTATCCACACTTTCGTATATAAATATATATAGCGCTAATTCTGGAAAGTTTTAAGACGAGAACAAACAAAAATTTCGTGTGATTCCTGAAGTTTACAATATCGAGTTAAAATACGAGATGTGCCAAGTCGAAACATTCGAACGAAATTTCTGATTAATCTAAACCACTTTCGTTAAACAAAATAAAAAATGCAAATTGTAGAGAAAGATTAAAGAAAATGAACAAAGTTTTTAAACAAAGTTTAATTTGTAGAAATGATTTTGTTTTTAGATTTTCAAGAAATTCGCTTATCCTTATACCTTTACTTCATACATATGACTTATGAATGAGTTTTTTTTATAATTAAAAGGAAATACGATTCTGCAAGAAAATTCGTAAATCTTAACAAGAATCGCGTTTATTTTCATCGTCTACCGAACATTATTACAGCTGATCGCGACTCTGCAAACTTAACATCCAAGGAAAGAACGTCACGAAAATAACATAGACGGAAGTGCTTGCGCACTACACGAGGATGTGTTTTAGCTCGAAACGTATTACCTTTACGTGTCCTCGCTACTTGACGCGTTTTGTATGCATAATACAACGACGAGTTCTGAATGATAAGATCTGGAACGCGAG
This sequence comes from Pseudomyrmex cubaensis, assembly GCA_014825685.1. NCBI lineage: Eukaryota > Metazoa > Arthropoda > Insecta > Hymenoptera > Formicidae > Pseudomyrmex > Pseudomyrmex cubaensis. The sequence goes on along the minus strand of QVOA01010388.1, from coordinate 55,165 downwards.
TTCCTTTTGCGTTCTATTTTCACTGGCTACAGCCATCGCTTGTCTATTCACTGTAATCTTATCGAAATCTCTCCAGATTGCGAAATGCACCTGCGTTGTACAAGCACGCATTTTACAATTCGAACAATACGTCGCATTACTACGCGCGTATATATTTCGCCTCAAATGTTCTTCTTTTTTACAAATTGATTACAATGATATTTTGCGACAAAAATGAAACTGTTTGCAGTCTCAGTTGGTTTCGAACGAAATACGCGCCGACACACTGTCTTACTGCTCGATGTTACCTATTTCGAGACTTCGTAGTACACTACGAGCACATAAAGTTGCTTTTGTCGTGTGAATTACAGGTCATTCCAAAGAGTTCACGACGCCCTAGCGTACGATCGATTGAAATATCCAACAGCAATAAGGTAACGATAAGTAACGATCAATTCCGTGCGGGAAAGATCGTTACGGCACTACTTTTGTATCGAGTTTTCACTTTTAATGTTTGTCGCGAGAACCAATTATCTTACTGAATGTAGATGAGATTTATTTACGCATTTAACTTCGAAATACAAGTTTTGAGCAAGACTGCGCGTTTCTATTTAGTTATACATCATTTCTTGAAGTTTTGTAAAGGGGATCTTCTAATGGAGAAGTTAAAAAAGTTACATCTGTCCTCAGTAGAATACTCTGATAAAAATCCAATATTAATGAACTGTACGATTTTTCATTCAGACAAGCGCAAAGCTTCTTCCCGTATTAAAAAGATTGGTAAACGCGCTGCAGCATCGTTCAAAGGTCAACGTACCGCTTGCAAGCAGGATTTCGCTTTGATCCAAGATACATGGAGCGTTCTTAAAAACGGAATCATATCGCATCGGACGGCGTATTAAAGTGTTATGTCCGGGGAATTATGAGCGGGTCATTCATTGAGCGGAAATGTAGCGATGTCAGACGTTTATTGATATCCGCGTGGCCACCGCTATCCATCGCGCATGAAAGGAAGCTGGAGAGAAACGCTTTAAAAGCGAACTGCGTTCGTTGGACCAATGCGAATCAGGTCACGCGATCGATAATGCGCATTTCGAAAATTAACGATCCTTAGGATACTCTGCTACTGGACGGTGCGTCGTTTCGGATACTTATCAATCGCTCATAATAATCGTAATAACCGGTTGTATGCGTCGCAGTTATAAGTAAGAAGAAAGTCTGCATCAAAATGTTGTTTAAGTATGCAGCAGAAGCTGCAGTAACTCGGTTTTTCGAAGAAAATTAAATTTTTCAACGAATTTCCTACATCGTTGGTCGCCGAAGTTTCTCTTTTTTTTTTCTTATGATTGCGCTTCTTTGAGATTCAAGAATCATGCTTGGCATCGAAATATCTGGCCTGATGCGGCGGCTGGAGAGCCGCTTTAATTAAACTTATAACTATTATCCACAAAGTCGAGCTTAAGCTACGCCATTATCAAGCACGAAGCAGACGGACGGCTAGAGAGCAGACAAGGACGAAGAAAGGGGCAGGAATTAGGCGCCCTGTATTTTCCTTCTTTGAAGTTAGGGATGCGAGAAATAATTTCGCAGAGCGCGGTGCGGAATACTACATAACGTAGGGCGAGTATTAATAAAAGATTTAAAGAAGACGCTCTCCTGTCGGGAAGACAACTTAGAAAGAGAAAAAACAGACCAGTTGTACACACCGACATTACATTCTGTACAAATAATAAAAAATAACAAAAAGCAGTGAAAACCGTTCTCTTAGATTCCTCTTTCTTTCTTGAGTTATCAAATTTATTCAATTTGACTTGTTTATATCAAATCGATATAAAAAATAAATAATACAAATATAATACTCGCGTTAAATTAAGAAACGGTATTCTTGTTGATATGTGATCGAAAAACGCGAAATATAAAAATGACAAATATTTTTCATGATTTAACCAACGAATATAATTCAACAAGTAAACATTTATGTTATTCTTTTTTATTCGTGAAACTGCTGCCAAATTATATTTTCTATTATTTGAATAATGACTTATTATTTATACAAAAACAAAATATTTAAACAGTTGAACTTGCATAGTTTGATTATTTCGTAAAGCTTGATGTGTTATAAAAATATACAAACAAAAAGAATTGAAAAGAACGAATATCGGAAATGGAACATTAGTTTTTTGTCGATTTTATCTGAAAAAGATTTAAACAAATGTAGAAGCGTGTATTTCTTTCTCACTCTTACGCGCGAGAAACTCGATACAGGGGTCGTCGCCCCGTGGAAATGCTATTTTTCCCAACGAATGAAATTAAACCGACGAAAGCTTCTCCAGAAAAGCATCCGACTGCATAATTCTCAGCGTTTAAAATGCCGTAACACCGTTCTTCTAAGTGAACTGTGAAGCGACTTTGCTTTTCTAGAAAGACGAAGTTTTTTCGTCCGCGGGCGATTGCCTTAGACAAATGCATGGCTTCTCGGCAAACTTTTTCATCTAAGTTTTATCGTACTAAAAATAGTTCTATATACGAAAGCGAAAAAGGCCGTCAAGTACGTACAGTCGTTCGTGATCAAACAAGTTTGTGATGCACACGTAAAATAATCATATTTACGCTAAGTGCTGGGGCTTTCAAGATAAAAGCAATCAAATTTGTTCAATTGATTTCTAGAATATTTACAACAACGATTGATGAAGCTTTGATTATTTGTCGAATGATGTATGGATCAACAAGGATGACGTGCGACATGCAACACCCGTTGATACAGAATAGGTATACTTTGTTACACGATTAAAATACAATATGAGATTAAATTGCCAACGCTAATCGCTATAGTTTCAGAAGATAACTGGCAAATTAATAATTTTGTATCATTGCACTTGTGAAACAATCATTCAGTGAGATTTATTACAAGAGATTCTTTTAAATTAAGTCTTTTGATAAGATTGTAAAAAGTCTTGGGAAAAATTGTCAAACTTTCCGAATTCAAATCTCTCTGGAATTCATTTATCGAATATGTATACACATCAACACGTTTGAATGCAGCTTTTAATCAAAGCACGCTCGCAGCTGTTGTACGAAAACAGTCGAGTTTGGCGAAGTTTTCTGCGACGTCATTGAATCGTAACCATTTCATTCTTCGACATAAAACATGGCTACTCCTCCGATTTTTCCAACGAATCGCCTCACACCCGACTATCTTGCCTACCCACCAAGACCGGTCCTATTCATCGATCTTATCGTTAACGGCTGAAATGTGTAAGGACGAATCGATGAATAGGACCAAGGGAATGGTTCGCCGGCGGATAATGAAGACGCGCTGCCTCCATTTACCTTGGGGATTTCGTCCGGCACTCTTTATCTATCCTCTCAGCTATATTCCCTCTTTCTTTTTTTTTTTTTGAGAAAAGTTTTTATCTTTGGTTACGTACACAATGGATATCCGGCAATTAATAAAAGAGATACTATATTGTGTAATGAAAACTTATCTCGCAATTCGAGTTCGATGAACAAGTTTTGAAAAAATAAAACATAATCTTATCTTTTTTTTTCACATACATGCATGTGGATCATGTACATGTATATACATAGCGAGGTCAGACTATATAGTGTTATATGGATTAACATTATCCGTACTGGTAAACTGTTGTGCAATATGCAGCGCTGCATTCGCGGTCAAAGTACGAGAGATCGTGACGACTACGCTGTTGTAGGAGTTCTGAGGATTTTGGTTACGTGATTCGCTATGTAAGCGCTACATAACTTTGTGCACCGTGTTGCACGATAGTAGTTCACGTTCGAAGGATCATTATACACGTTCTGGAATTACGTCGCTGTATATATTTATATGTATATAATACAGTTATAATTATAATCAACGTAATAACAGAGCTTGACAAAGCGACATTAAAATCACTATCAAATATTGAGTGCAATTTGTTACCGTTGGAGAGAAAAAAACATGAAAACATAATATTTGTTTCGTAAAAAGACTGCAACAAATATATCAAGAAATATTGTACAATTTGTGAGAGTTATAAATGCATCGTGCACACACGTGCAAAGCAAAGCGACAAAATGCATGACGTTTTAATGTTTGGCGTAAAAATTGCATTTTTGGTCGATTTACACGCAATAAACTTTCAGTGATTACGAATGTGATGTCGCACAGCAAAAAGTTTATTGCGTGTTTTCCAATTTTGTTAAAAACTATTTCGAATTCATATACAATTTATGATTTACGCTGTTCATCATCGTTAAAGCGATTTTTTATGGAAAAAAAATGTTGGCACAGCCAGCTTGCGCGCCGCGCCGTGTCGGTGCAATTTCACTGTTCCACTCCTTCTAAAACCTCTTTCTCGCAGCCGCATTATCCTCCTCCGGACTATTAACAGTCTTATGCAAATTTTGTTTGCAGCCCGCCGGCGTATTGGTAAAAAGAGAACCAACTCGACGGCGTGGTTCTCCTTGTTTCGTTGCAAGTATCCGCAATGTACTTTAATGTTATTGGCATTGCAGAAAAGTGGCGAAGTTTTAGGAGAAAACACCGACAGGGACATATTTTCACTTTCATGCACATCGAAAGTGCGTAATTACGGAAATGTCCGTCGCGAAACTCGATGCAATAACGCGGATCTGACGTTAGAACTTTGCTACGGAACGCCGTCTCGATGGAATCCAGCAGTAGATATGATTTCGAAAAGTTTTAGTTGAAGAAAATTAAAGAAATTCCGTGTTTTTTAATAATTTTTTATGTTACGCGCTTGTGCAAGTATTAAAAAATAAATATGTTACAAACAAAAGTTCTGTTATAAAACTCCTTTTTATATTCTATTATTTTTTTTAAATAATTAATAACGATCAATCGTCTAATGGCTTGCACTTTTCACATCTTTATCTTTGAGAGGAAATACCGATAAGAAAAATTTTTAGATCTTTATCAGCAGTAAAATAAAGTTGAACAAGGTGAGATATGCATCGGTCAGGCGAACGAAATTGCTGCGAACTTGTCGCAGCGTGAAATTGAAGTCTCGCGCGGGAAGTACAGCTAAATCATGAAGCACATGGTACCGCTCTCGCGGGACGGTGACGAGTGAATTTTCATACTTATATTTCGTCAGTGCAAAATTCACAAATGGAACATATGCGTATGAATATTCTATTAATAATACTTTGACGAATAATTTATGTTTTTATACATGTATAAATAGCTTTTTAAAGATATCTTTAAGTCAAAATGACAACACATTATTTATTATCAGATTCAGAAACGTAAAGAAATGAGAACATTTATTTTTGAATCGCGAGAAGTTGAGAAAAAGACAACAAAAAAAAATGATAAAAAGTTTAAAAGAAAATCTCCCCGCGCTCACATCCCTTCAGCTTCTCTCTCTTATATCTTATTTACCGCCCGCGTTGGTACCGACATTTTCCCGAGAAAACGTTTCAGCACAGCGCGTATTGTTAGAGAATTGGTTGCAACTGAGGGACGAGAGAGGAAGTTGGACAGTACGCTTTATACAACGGGGCAGAAACTACAATCGAGTGCAACTGACCTTTGCAGGAACGACATGTGAATTTTCTGCAACTCATTCAATCCCATTTGCTATCCTAAATGTTTTATGTCATCGTTGCTTGACAGTTTTGCTTTTCCTTTGAGAACACTGTAAACTATTGTTAAACTGAAATAAAATAATTCTCTGTGTGCACAAGAGTTTATCATTTTTACATGATAGATACTTTTTCACGAAGTAAGTAATTTGTGTTAGAAATATTTTTGAAAAGTTATGTGTTACAACTTGTGCATAAATGATCGATTTTCTCTCTCTCTCTCTCAGCTTACGCACGCTAATTGTCGCGGCGTAGTGAATCAAAGACCTATCTACTATTCAGAAACGGTCAGTAAGTCACTGAGCTAGGACTGGTTAACCCTAGGGCGACATAATTCACCCTCAGAATCGAAATACACATGCATTTGGAACAACCTTGCCTCACAGTCTAGATTTCATGCCGCGTATCGTATTGCGTCGACCGAGAAGGTAACTCCAATCAACTAGAGATTCGTAGCATTACACAGTCAACCGATCAATCATTAATCAGAGTCGACTGACTGACAGCCACTGTGAATTGCCTTCATCCTGACACATATTGCCTCGCATCAACTATTGCAATCGACCACCTAACAGCTTCGTCGTAGTCAATAGTTTCTGATTGCAACGGAATAAACAATGATATTTGATACACGATATTCGATAGCCATGGATGGTTATCCTCTCACGCGTCTGCTAATTCGAAAGGAAATAAATTTTATACGTATGTATGTTACATTATCTGTGATATATTCAATTATTTATATGATAACTTCGATTATTTACATGACTCCAGATAGATAACATCGAGTTTATGTCAATCATTAACAATATTATTTAGTTCTCTAATAAAGTGTTTGCTCTAGCCTATTTGATTTGTGAGTTTGTTTGTGAGTTTATAGCTGTACATATATGCATGTTAAAATCGTACAGCGGGCTATATCCAAGATTAATGTTACGTACATGTCGATGTACAAACAAATATATGAATAATGAAGATGCGAATGATGATGATAACCCACACAAAAGCTATTTAATTTATTACCGCTTGAATATACATTTGAAAAATATTATGTAACTATGAATTCTGTCACTCTTTATATTGCCCCTATACATAATTTATGAATATTGACTGTGTATATGCAGTTCGACTTGCTACAATCTATCAAAAATGCGATTCTATGTATTTTTGACGCTATTAGAATATTCCTGTTTACTACCTCTTGTATTGAATTTCATACGTGTGCTTCTATACATATCCGATATTTAATCGCAGACGTGTGAGTACAAGACAATCCATCAATTTCTTTCGCTCCGTCGTTTATTCTGACATGAGCCTATCATAGTACCAAAGAGATACAGTTTGACTTGTGATATTGGATAATGTCAGAATAATAAGTCAACTAACAATAACGCACAATCGGTACGATGATGTTGTCTTTACAAGTGATGGATCTCTCAGGCAATTACTATGGAACACTCGATTTTAAAGAAAACAAAAAAAATATACATACAGAAAATTACCTGTCATTGGCGAAGAAATAGATGGATAATCGATTACAATGAAAAGAAAAAAAAACAAAGGTTCTCTTAAGCAAGGCTTTAGGGCGATCGATGAATATGATACCTCGTTAACTTCCGATCTCCGTTCGTAATTTCCAACAATTTTTCGCGCTCGCTTCGAAATTCGACGCCCACGCCACTTTAATAAAACATCTTCGCGGCATTTCCGAGCGTTGCAGGTGCTGCATAATCGAAAATGGAGCCGCGTAATCGATCTCTTTCCCCTGTCCTCGACGCGCTTTATCCTCGCGATACTACTTATCCTTCCCCACTTCTGTGCGCGCTGCCATAGCCGCCGTCGATCGAACTTTTCTCCCCGGTATCGCGTTGCGTTGAAACAAAAGTTTGACGAGAGAAGCGATATGGAGAATCAATGCTCGTGCCGACAAGATGTATGTGCATATCGTTGTGAAAAATCGAGAGAAGTTTTGAGAGACGAGAGAAATCATAAAAAACTTATTTTCGCCGATGTACGCGCTGTAGGTAGATATGCAGCGCATGCTGCACAATCTATAAAAACTTCACATGGTAGTACATTTCGCTCTAAGTAAATTAAAGTTTGTATTATCTAACAATTTTTTTATGAAATATCGAAATACCACGTGCTCGCTACAAATAACATTGTACCGTATTTTTTCTCGAGTATAGTATCGAAAGTATATATTTTGTTTACACGTAAAAAACTATTTTTATATAAAACAACATTTGTTTTTACGCGAGAAATGCAACATCGGTCTCTGTGTAGTCGGAGATCGTATCTATCCTGCGAGAGAAAACGTCTGATCGTTAGCGGATATCCATTGGGAGATCAACAGGTCTTAATGGCTTTCGCAATAGCGCCAACGGGTTTGCTTTACTTTAGTTCTTTCGTAATTAGCAGCGTTACTCAACAAAACTTGGTTGCCGACCTTTAAACGGCGTTAGTGCAGAAATCCAGCTAAGGAAACGGACAAGAGAACGAAAGATGCGCGAAAAAAGGGAAAGAAATTCTTCGAAGGAGTTTATCTAGTGATGGAAAACTTACGGATTTACTAGAAGTCCCTGTACGATCGTTCCGCGCTACAGAGAAACTGCAAGACGAAATGTCATTTACCCCGTGTTACTAAACTTATACAATTGCGCATTAAACATACTTTTTTACATGTAACATGAAAACTTTAAATGTCATCTAAAAATTTGCCAAACCGATTAAAATCTAAGTAAAAAAAAATAAATATCGCTTATTCCATATGCGGAAGAAACTTCAGATAAAGTCAAAACTGTGTCAAATAATAATGTGCAAAATATGACAGGTCTTTTACATACAATAAATTACATAAACAAACAATTTAATTACATATTAATATAATATGTAAATAATTATTATATCTCAGCATATCTAATTATATGTATTATTCATACCATTTGTTTGAAATACGCGGCATAGTTTTCTCCCCACATTCGCTTGACAAAATCAAAATGTATATAACTATGTATATCTTTCATTTTCTGCTGGACCCTTCTCATAGTATAATTAAATTATAATTAACTTATTAAATATATAAATTTATTATATATACGTTCATTAATTTTAACTAAATGTAAATTAATTTTAAAAATCATAGGCTTTTAACAAATGCGTACACTATTGGATGTAATTATTTGATTTGTCATCATATTGAGAAAATATTTGATTGTGAATATTTATATAGCTATTAAGTTTGTCACAATAAATTGTTTGTTATGTAACTTATAAGCGCTCTCTCTCTCTCTCTTACATCTTTCATTTATCAGAAAATATATACACACAGAGAGTAATCGAATACACAAAAAGTTACTCGAGTTCTGTAGTTATTAGAACTGAAAATCATCACTTCCATACGTGGAGAGTATGAGAAGAGAATTCGTTTATAAACTTTCTTACGGAAGGAAGAAAGGTTCTGTCTTCAATTTTCCTTGAGACCCGTTATCGAAACAATATAAGCAAAAACAGAACAAGAATTCAGCGCTTCATCACAGAAGAGGCGACGAGGCTCAATCTTAGGGAAGGCTTTTAATTAATAATTATACGAGGTAAGAAACTGTTGAACAAGTTTTAACATTGCGTAAGATAACAATGAAACATAACTTTACTTTTGCATTTATTAGGTGCAGGCAATATTACGAAGAGAGAAGAGGGAGAAGCATTCTCGAAAAAGCGAGTAATCGATATCTAAAGCACGATGCGTCTCTGTTATGGAAATTGTGGCCATACTCGATATCATATATTCTCACAGAAAATCCTGGAAAGTGCCAGCCACGGTAAACCGATCATATCGGATGAAAATTGCGAACGGTACATTGTGCACGAGTTGACGTTAATGGACACTAAATAAATTTAATGACATAAAACGACGATTTCAAATAAATAGATACGAGTAGAGACACATCAAGTATTCACCTTCGATATAAGAGAGAATTGTACAATAATAATTTTTTATCTATCATTATTATCTATTTGTTGTACGGATGCGATCTTTCAAAATGTTCTGAAATTTCTTGAACGTATCGAGTTGTTGCGTTTGAAATTTGTCATGTAACGCGATAAAACAAATTACGTGCTCCTACCGTATCATTAACAGAAAAAATTGCCAATTACAACAGTGCACACGAAAACAAGAGTGAACAACACCAATTCGCGCAAACATTTTACAATTTGTAATGTCACGGCTTTATGTTGCGTCGTTAAACTGCAATCATTGCTTCGTGAAAGCGACGGTAAAGCGAGCATTTATACCCTTTTTCCTTCACGCCGTGCAGAAATTCATATCAAAATAATGAACATTCTGTGTTCACACAATCCCAAAAACTTTCATTTATCCATTATAAAACGCACGTGATTGATTTATATCTGTATATTCGATTGCATTCCTTTCCACATAGTCTGCGAGGTCCACGAGTGAAGCGTGACAACCATTTTCGGATTCCGCAAGCACGCATACCGTGGAATAGTCGTGAGTATTGCAACGCCGGAAGACATACCGCGTATTGAGTATGTTCAGCGGGAAAATGAAGAATTTACAGACCACACGAGACTGCCAAGAATCTGTCATCGTATAATGATTACAAACGTGTTTTCGGAAAACAAGACATATATATATTATTATTAGTCAGATTGATGTATTACGTAGAAAAAACTTCGAGTTCATAGACAAAATGTAAGATAATCATATTTAAAAAAACAAAAAGTTCCAAACATACAATTTCATATAAACTACTATTAAACTACTTCTGTATATTAAATATTTATTGAGTGTATAAATTACTTTTCGATAACTTTAATTAGTTTACACTAATGCATATATGCAATGTAATAATGTATTCATTGTAATAATACATATGCACATGTATAAATGTAATCTGCTGAGAAATAAAATAACTAAATTATTGAAATAATTGCAGAATTTGTACGCCGCTAATAATTCTAAATTATTTGTTATTATAATGACAATTTACTATTAATAATATTGAAAATTGTGTAATTGACTCAAAAAGTCTCAACAGTATGTAGATACATTTTCTATTATAAAATAGAAGGGGATATTTAATGCTCACGTTAAGCTTCTGCTACACTTCGCTTATTAGAGACAATTACGTGTACGCCTCGTATGAACAAATCAAAATACCAGAACAGGGACAGAATGAGATTCATACTTTGTAGAGCTTCGGTATGCGCGACACGCAAAGACACGCATGAGATACAGTAACATTCGTTTCGTACCGTTTCGAGATTGCAACATTCCGAAAGGAAGTCGACAAAACCATTTAAACATGGTTGTAACGTAGCGGAGATTCGAAACAGAAACGGGAACATTGACACTCGACTATATCCAGAGAAAGAGAATTCCGCTATATCACCTTCTTTTGAACCTTTTATAAGCTAGTTTTCGCCGCTACAGTGCTCTTTTATCTCACTACTACTTTTTTGGAATTTTATTCGATACTCATCTAACATTTCGATAAATGATGTAATAAAAAAATATATAAAGTGAGTATCTTCGTATTGCGACAATTTCTCCGCGTTTTTGCTATATTAATTAGAAAATATCTTTTCTAATTTTGGTCTTTTTATTGCCGCTGCACATATGGACGAGTTGCATCAAGGTGCGTTTTATAAAGGTATGCTTTTTTTCGCCGATAGCACAATAAAGCCGTTTATAGTAAAACCGCGAAAAAAATGATCTAAATGCGGCGGTCGAATCGCTCGGGCTAATTTCTTCATTAACCTCGTGGCACAATGGAGCAATGTTCTTTCATAAGCGCGCAACGAACTGCTCATCCGGCACAATCTAGCCGCGATATGGCACTTAGGACCACCTGACGGCGTGGTTTAATTCTCGTTTCATTAGGCCACCACTGGTAGTTTGTATCATGCTCTTCGACATCGAAAGCAAAGTATCTCGCGAAAACGAAGTACTCGATGTAACTATATAGCTTTATGACCGCGAACGCGCGCGCGCGATAACACACGATACACTTGATTAATATTGTTATCGTTACAATTTTTTATTTTTCTTTTAACAAACAGAGCTAAAAATTTAGAAATCACAAAGAAAACTTTTAATATCAGAAAAATTGTTTGAACAAGATGTAATTTTTGTGTGTAATTAAAGTTTAGAGGGCGTGCGATTTGATTTTTTCTCTATAATGCAATGAGCTAACTGTGCTGAAGACTCGATATGAGAAACATTGAGAATCGAGAGAAATAACCCTTTAATCCTGTACTGCTCTCTTGCGACGATACTTAGAAGTATCGAGCAGGTCCCAACATTACCAGCACTATGCGAGAGGTATGCTCATCTTGAATTTCTTTCCTCGATAGAAAAAGTGCGACAAGTAAGTTGCGTTGCATTGTGACAGAAAACTTATCGACTCAAACATCTCGAAAATGTTCGAATGTGAAATTTTTACATACTGCGCGTTTTATTTAGTAATAGATTCCTACAATATTATAAATTCAAACTTAGTCACTTCATCAAAGTTTGCAAATCTGAAAACATATAAATGTTTTTCAAATATTGTTTTAAAAATTAGACTCTGAATCACACAACAAATTTTACTAAAACATTTGTAAATATGATAAATTATACATATGATCTAAAAGTTTGTATAACATTGTATGATTCAAAATGGGTGTATATGTATATGTGTGTCAGATGTGATAGAAGTTACAAATGACTAGAAAATCACGAAAGCCTCACGAAAGTTTAATGGCTCAAAAACGAGAGCGAGAGAGAGAGAAAAACAGAAAGAGAGAAAGGACTAAATCGATTGAATGGTAGTGTCAACTAAATTTTTAACTAGTATCGGATAAATTGTGTGCAAACTAATTCAGAACATGATAAAAAAATAAAAACGTTTAAAAAAAGAAAAAGTAAAATGTAAAAATAATTTTATGTTTGATAAAGCTTTTGCAAATAAAATTGCATAACAATTTGTAGATTACTGACGATGTATTATATGATTTCGACTTATTGTAACATAAGCATGCAATATAAGAACGGCATAGTGAGGAAGCGATATATGACGCTGCACACTTGTGGGAATCGAATGACGACCGTTTGCGATCATATCTGTCGTAATTGATCGGACCTATCGAGTCGAGAATGCAATGCCTAAGTGGACAATATATAAAAGTATTTTATTGCCGATCGATTGACCTCTATAAAAGAATTTTACTGCTGAAGAAGAATGTGACACAATACCGATACATATAACGTTATCAAACGCACCCGTAGTTTACACGATGTTTTTGGTATATAAATTACATAGCGAAATAAATTACACAAAATATTTAAATTTTAAAACAATTTACTACACGTGTTCCGAATACTTCTTGAATTATGTTTCTCTTGAATATTTTTATAGTCTTGGAATACTTTCTTATCGCAGAAGTTTCCTAATTTGAAAATTTTGCGTATCATATTGCGCAAAATATTTTTTTATCAACTCCGGGAGAAACATTTTTTTATGTCAAATCTATTCTCTCTCTCTTTGCACCGTGGTGCATTGAAAACATCAATTTCCGGCCAACGTACACTCCATGAAATACTCATGAGCGAGCGAATAAAAATTCTGCCACGTGCTCGTTTGCACACGCAAAACCCGGTTAACGACCGACCGGGGAGCCATCCTTAATTACGCATTCCCCGTGTACGCGGTGTTCATTCTTCTCGCGTTTTGCGAGGTGCCGCGCGAAATTTCCTTTCTTCTTTTATACATAATGTCAAACCAAAATCGAAAGATCAGCCGCGTTTGCAAGAGAAGATGATGTGTGTGGTGCGTGGATGATGTGACAGATATGTGGTGATAATATGTGGCGACAATAAAGAAAAAAAAAAAAGAACGATGACGGCGCGATTGTTCAATAGAAAAGCTCCCCGTCGGCGGTGCCAAAAGGAGTTCGCGCGCGGCATCGTTTTTCTTTCTCTTCGTCGTCGCCGTCTTCTTTCGCGACAATTAAGCTTAACGAGGCGCTGTTTGCCGGACGTATTTGAGGCGGCTTCCCACTTATTAGCGCCAGCACGGCGCTAACTCTCCGCGGCGACGCGGTTCGCGCGGACCGTGCGTGTTTGCTCATTCACCGTCGTGTGTATGTACCGTCGTTGTCGACGACGAGCGACCAAGGAATAGGCGACAACGGCGAATAAGACTGAACGACGTCTCTCGTAAACCTCGCGGCTGTTCGTTTCTGTATCGTCGCGTGTATGTATATCTTCGCGCGAACCGACATCGAGCTAACAGGCGTCTTTTATATTACGCGGTCTCTTTTAGACGTTTAATTAGAGAAACGCGTACAATTCCAACTCTCGTGTGTGATTTCCTACTCTTTTTAACTCTCTTTTGATTTATTTCGATTTACGAACTCAAATTATCCGACTTTTTACGATCTTGTAGGAGAAAGTTTCTTAATAGTCGTTTAAGAAGAAATATATGATTAAGAAAATATATGATGATGGAAAATAAACAATGAATTGTGTGCAAAAGGAAAAGTGATGGAAAAGAAATCGTACGTGACATAGTTATATGATTGATTAATATCGACGGCAGCTCTCGAGTGCTGATATGCGGTTGCACGGTCTCGTGCATCATTGCTATCTGCGAATTTTCTTCGGAATAGATGAAAGATCGCGATGAGAGAGAAGATGAATTCCTTTTTCTCTCTGCCTTTAGTTATTCCTCTCTGTATCTCGGTCGTCGTCTTATCTCGCGGTCTAATCGCTTCTACCTACAAGCCGAATATAAATGAAGACCTACAACTTGCTCCGAGGAACGTCATTCTAGATAAATTGCCTTGCAACGCGTGTCGCTTTTGTAGCGGCTTTTTCTATGTGAATTTCTATATAAAGGTCACTTTGTGCCAAAGGAAATTCAGTTACAATCAGAAAACAATTTCCAGCTCCATTTTTTTTAAGAGACTAAACACTAAATATGTGCTTTTCCGTTTTTTGCTTTTTTTTTTTTTTTACTTTGAAAGCATTGTAATACGTTGTATTGCACAATAAAGACATTTTATGTCAAAACCAACCTACCGGACGTAACTCAGCTCTTGTTCTTGAAAAATAACAATTTGTAAGAATACTTACATGAATATTACACGTGCTCATACATGTGTATATACTTTGCCACGCGAAAAAAAATGATATGCGAGTCTCAAGAAAATATGTATCGCGAAAATACATTTTTCACATAGTTTGCATATGAAGTCATCAAGCTATCGGACGATACGTCGAGGTAGACTTGAGGATCTTCGTTGTAGGTCCGAACAAGAATTTTCCAATATTTGGACGTGGTCACAATGGCGCTAACGAACCGTGCCGTTCGCTCAGGGGATTTTCATTCCTGGAACTCTCTTCCAACAATCATCGCCACCCAGAAGCGCAGCGACTTTGTATCGATTTTGTGTGACCGTGTCCCTGCAGTAAATGTGCGGGATTTCTTACATAAAAGTCGCACGCCGAAAAGGAAACTCATAAGAATGGCGACACGCTTCCCAAAGGTGCGTGTAATAAAGATAGAATCGTTCCTGTCACTCGCGATGAAAACGAGAGAAAATATCAGAACGTAAAAGCGCTTGTACTTGCAGTTTGGTGATAAAGGGTGCAAGGATATCAATTAATATTTCTTTTCATTGCCGCAGTAAAAGCGTGTAACACGATTACGTACAACATTTACTGCGGCCGAACGAGCAGTTAACTGTACATCGTTCTCGCAAACGAGACACGGCTCATAAGCTGTGCGCGATTTTATGAAAGCTGAGTTTCGTTTTTTCGCGGTTATTTTGACGTTTATGTTTTTACGCGTAAACCGGCCTCGTAGATTTAATGTCCTTTATAAAAGAGAAGGATGTAGAATGCATAATCAGTCAAAATGCACGTCGGTTCATGTGTGCGCTTTTTTAAATATTCGTAACAGAAAAATGTATACTTTAACAGAATTAACAAAATTTTTAAATGACTGATAAAAATGTTACAAAAACATATAGAAAAGAACGTTAATTAAATTGTTTTACGAACGAATTTTATTTTGAAAGATCAAAATTATACATCGCGATTCCATCCATAAGTCTTTTTCGTGATTTCTCGTAAATGACGGAAAATTGTGCCGTTCTTTGTGATGCACGGCTGTTCAAATTAGTGAGGATCCTCTTAATCGAAAAGGAAATAAATCGTAGTACGAGAGGGTTAATTAAGTTTTACGAGCGCCGTCGTTATGCAGGTGCATACGGCTGCATTATCTACGATATATCTTCATCTCCGCGAGATCCGCGAAGCCATTCTTGGTACACGCATTCTTTCTCTATTTTTCCTCTCTCTTTCTCGTATACATATAGTTGCACTTGTACGAGCGATCCTATCGCGTTTTCGAAGAAAACAACAGGTGCAGGAAATCGCGGACCGCCCCGCTGTCTCTCTGAGATTCACCCCGCTGCTGTGACGCCGTTTCCTCTCGCCAGAGTTTGGAACAAAAATGTTGATAGCTAACGAAACGTGTCATTATGTTAATCCGTGGTAGTCGTTAATATTTATGTAGATAGATCGATTACAGATATAATCACGGATGAGATATAAAAACAGTTGTACTAACTCGCGATCAGTTTGCCGAGAAGATCGATGGCAACGAGCAAATTACGCGAACGTAGCGTAACAACGAGATAAACTGCGAATACTAATAAATGTATGAAATATATATCGCAATTCACGTATATAAGTTTATATTCTCTCGTTGCGAAGAGGAACTGGTGTCTCTTGAGACGAGGATATACACGTTGGACGTATAAAGTTGAAAGTGCGCGCGGGATCACATCTCACTCAAAGAAAAGGAACCGGCGCAGAATCAGCAGTGAGAATTAAAATTGATTTCGACTTTCTCTCTTTTTCTCTCTCTCTTTTTCTTTCATTCTTAAACAAGAGGACCGGACGCGCACCGACAAAAGTCGCAGGAATGATCCTACAAGGATAAGAGTCCCAGGAGCCACTCGAGGCCACGATGATGGCGGACACGGGCAAGAGGTTCCAGTCGGAACCTCTGTGGCCCCAGGAATTCCTGACGCGTTTACCAGTAACTATACGGCGAGAGAAACAGACAGACAGACAGAGAAAGAGAGAAAGAAAGAGAGAGAGAAAGAAACTCATCGACTATAGCTCCTTTGCTTGCGCCGACGCCGATACGTCGCAATGTCTTGCGCCAGCTAAATCCCGTCAACCTCTTCAAACCTATGCCGATATCGTACCGTCGGTATACTCCGCCCCGTAGAACTCTGGATGGACTTGTCAGCTTTTCCATTGTGTCACTCGCTGCGTGTGACAGTGTTTTACGATCGACAGAGGACCACCCGGTAGATGTAAGGTACCACTTAGGTACTTCCGGAACATCTTTGAGAAGTGTTTTTTTCTCCGAACACAATTGCGGGCCTTTTTTTCTCGATATTACGTTCTTCTGACCATTTAATAACGTCGAGATTTATGTGTGAACACAATTGCATCGCTTATAAGCTAATAAAAACGATTTATTTATTTGCTATTATACAATTACGAACAGCATTGCTAGCGGGTTTTCTTTCGAATAGTTCGGTCATTTCTCATAGAACATGAAAGTTCACATCATTAATCGAAAGCATAGGACACAAAGCAGGATTCATTCATAGATATGTGCACGCTGTGAGTAAAAGATGCAAAACGTAGCAGCAACGAGGTGTAGGTAACAGTATATTAGTATGCGAAGGTCAGATTGAGGAACGAGAAAGACGTATTATGGCATCGGCGCTTGTTAAAACGATCTCTCAGACTATCGCAGCAGGGCGCTCGTCGGCGAGCCTCCAAAAGATACGGAGAAGACCCTCCGAAGAGGTTCCTCTTCGGTCTCGGAGCCACCAACGCATGTCCACAGACCAGATCGTTAAAGAGTAAGAGAAGTAATGGCGGGGGTTTGTGTGTGCCGAAAGTGGCGTCATGGTTTAACAAACAACGCCGCAGGACGAAGAGTTATTGGGATTCACAAGAACGATTAAAAAAAAAAAAGAATACAACTTTTTATAATAAATACAAAATTCATACTATTCCTAATTGTCTACAGATGCCTCTCAACACATCCGAAAACAAACCTCAAGACTTTCAATAAACTAACATATAATGTGCCAATAAAACCAAGATTGACTGCCAAGATCGAATCTACATATGCAAATAAACACGATAACGACTTACCTATAATTTTTCAATGTGATTTTTATGTTATACCGTAAAAAATTTATTTATTACAATAGGCGCATGTAATGTGCCGTATATAACACGGACGATCTTCTCTCTCTCATTTATGTGTTAGGCGTATATATATGCGCTCGCTTACTAGACGTATATATTATAATCTGTTATGTTTATTAGGCAGCGAAAACATTTCAACCGGTGTTCGGGCCCGAGGCGGTAACTACAAAGAGAACCGGGACAAGGTAGTTTGTTAGAGAGCAGCTTGCACGAACTAACACGAGCTACTTGTTTGCACGAACGCGGAACGAGCCACTCGACTATACGGGTTTACAAGCGCCTACACGCAGAGCTGTGCCCTTATCTTCGATTTAATTTTGCCTTTATGTACGTTACCGACATTAATCGCGTCGGCTGTACAAAAAGAACTCCACCGGAAATTAAATACTAAAGTGAAGATAAGTATGTCTACTTATACCTCTCTTTCTTTCTCTCTTTCTCTCTCTTTTCTCCACACACAATACGCAATAAAGCACAATCATGTTGCATAAATTCAAACTTATTTAAAAATATGTATCTGAATTATTTTAATAATAAATCTCGGTAAAAACAAAAATACGCGGCATTGAAAAAAATTTTGAAAAGTTATTATTTTTAATACAGTTTTTGATTTAACAGAAGAACTTATTGTTAGTTTTTATTGATTACAAGCAAAAAGTAAAAATCTCGGCTTTTTGATGATTTCTGTATAAAAGACGTTGCATAAAGTCTCAGCCTTCTATCTAGAGAATGAATCAGGGATTATTATCTCTCAAAAATAAATCACAGGAATGCTTCTTTACGCACATGACAGGACTCATGGGTGGTCCTCGGATTTAGACAGATTATTCATCCAAGCCACACGACTTCGTCATCATCATCGTCGCCTTTGCACTCGCAAGAGGAGGAGATTTTCGGTTCGGTCAAAAAGCATTCCTCAGCGAATTCCGGGTGTATCGGTGCGAGTAACGCAGTCGGGACGAGAAGGGAAGAACAGCGACAACTGACGGTTCGCGGTATCTTTCTGTGGCAAGAGTGTAAAGTCGCCGGCATTGATGAACGAGTTGGTTGACCGCCAGTTTTGTGCCCTTTTTATCTTATCGCGAAAAACATGTACGTTATCAGGTTCAAAACATGCCGCTCTTATTCCCTATTTCATTCCATGATCCCTGACAGAACAATTTCTGTCAGGGATCATGAAATGAAATGAGATTTTCAAAAATATATCTTTCCTAATGTACATTTTTATTATTGTTTCCGTCAATGTTTGTAAAGATAAGTCGAGTAACTCGAAAACACGCGCGTTCTCTTACAAGAATAAGTATACTTTTCTTACACAAAAGTAAAGTGAGAAACGAGACTAATAAATATCCGAAGAAAAAGAAAAAGATAAGAGAAGAGAGAAATTGGATCAGATCTCTCGATTATCGTGATAATTACAAAGTCGCGCCGGCATTTTGCAGACTCGTGGAAGCCGCCCCGGTCCAACCGGCTGCGCGATGCATTACGCGGCGCGCGATGCAAAAACCAGCGTCCGCGCGCAAAGCATCGAGAGATAATCACCGCCACGTGACCGCCACCAGGCCGGCTCCGTTTTTGCGGGCATTACGTGGCCCTAATCCGACCGAAGAGGCGCCATAATTACAACGCCCTGTTCGAACCTCGTCACCGTGCGTAATTTAATAAGTTTACGCGCGATGACGATGCCGCCCCGGACGTGCCGAAAAAAAAAAAACTTTCGTGGCATCTTTCATCGCTGTCGTTCAGTTAAGTTAACGCACGTTGTTAACGCAATACGAAATCTTCTTTTAACGCGCACGCATCGCTGAAGATGCGTTTATTATAAGAGATATTTCGTGATAATATCCTACTTGAGAGCAAACTTTTAAAAAATGAAACACGAAACCAATATATTTTCCTACTGAGAATAAATTTGTTTGTTTTTTTTAATTTTATGGTGATTTGAAGTACAACCGGTTTATATAAACAAACAAATGTGATAAGTTCTAGTTAAGAACGAGTCTGAATGTTTCTGTATACAGTCGAGAGCAAAGATCCAACGACGTTGGCAAGTTTTGCGCGCTCCGCCAAAGTTAGTCGTGGCGGTTCTTATTTGATTTTGTTGCGGGTTAAACCGGCGCGGTCGGCCGCCTATCGATTCTCCGATCTCGGTCTGTAAATCTCCGTCATTTATAAACGCCTTTTAACGACCTCTTCTTTCCAACACGAACCGCCGATTTGGTGCACGCGAATGTAAAATGCCTTCGGCCAAATTTGTCGGCTCAAGATCCGCCAATGACAGCACCGCGGACATACGCTTCCTGATTGTGGCGCCTTCTTAGAACGAGTCTTTATCACTTTTACGAAGTGGCCGAGTAGTTTTTATTAATTGGATGCTGCGCGGCGGAGTAGCCTCGAGCTGCGACAGCCGCAATTTGTCTTCCTCGCTACTCTCTTTTCTCTCATGTCGGTCTTGTTCTGGTTTTTTTTTCTTTTCTCTCTATATAAGACAGAGAATTCGGATCTCGCTGTTGCCTGATCTTTTTGCCCGTATCAAGCAAGCGTCCATCAAACGTCGCGACGCCGCATTTCATACATTTTCTCCGACGTTTATGCAAATGCGAATACTATTTTGACACGCCACGTAATAGTCGCAAAAGAGAAATGATGGAAAGTAGTTACGTGACATCCTCTCCGCCGTCTGAAAACAGGCTTCGTCTTCATCGCCTTTATAGAACGGTCAAGTGGCCTTTATTAGCTCGCCACTTCTCGAAGTAATCTCGACAGTGGAGAGGAATACAATTTATCTTCGTTACTTCTACGGGATTTAATCTCTAGACTTTTTAATTAAATCTGCGGCATCGTCTAAATCGACTAGCCAACCGTTACATCTCGTACACTTCACCATGGGATCGATATCATTATCTTATGGATATGCGGCGTTTTGGTGAATAGAAATAGACACATTAATCTCTAAATTAATTTGCACGGCAATATAATTATGCGTATTAAATATGCATCCTCACTATGTGAGACCAATAAATCGTACCTCCTATGTTATAAATCGGAATTAGGAATTAAGTTACCTACGTAATATCGACTTTTGTAGAAAAAAAACTTTTTTTTTAATTAAAGTTTTTTATCCTACATCGAATGCTTATGGTTAGCATCTTAAATAAAGAAAAAACTTTCCATTCTAATAATTTGTGTTTAATTTTTGAGTAAAAAGAGTCTTTTGTTTTAATCTATATGTACACAAAACTGGAAATAGCTTGTCGCAGACTCGACTCGTACGAATTCCACCGTGACGAGATTTCCGACGGTAATTTCGAGGCTTCTTTCCCGTCCTACGAAAATGGCGTAAAAAAAAAAATCGTGCGCGGACGGAATAATCGGGGTCTTGATCAAAGCGCGTTTCGCGCGGCGGACGATGCCGACGGCTAATTAAGCGCCGGCGGACTTCTCGATGCACTCGCTGCGCGCCCGCGAGCATTACATGATCGGTCGTCGTATACGATTACGTCGTTTTTGCCTGTAAAAAGATCCACCGGCGTGCACCGTATTCGTGCAACGCCAGCGTTTACGGCCATGCCGGGGACATCATAGGAAGCTTCTGATCTTTCAAATGTCCCCTCGTGCAGTTATACTCGCAAAGATCTTTCCTTATAAGCAACCCGCGCTTATGCTTTAACGAACGTTCGAACTGGTTAGCACCTCGTTGATACTGACCTCGAAAGAATATACTTATATCATGAGCGCGGCATACAGGACGAACAAGGAAACGAACGTTACACGTTACATCTTGCGACGTAATAAAAACATAGTACAATAAAGAAAAAATCCATTCAAAAGCGACCTTGTGACGAAGGTACCTCGTGTTTATATGTAATCCACTCATAAAAAAGACGAAACCAACGCGTAAGATCGATCACGACACGTATCGTGCGAGAACCCGCATGACGGTAGGACAAATAACCTGCAGGTTTGTCCTTAAGGCTGAAACGGGCTATTGCAAACGGACCGAATATAACCGATTGGATCCAAAATCGAGCACGATAGTGCTCATTGGCCGTGGCGGGGCGACAAACGATCGAGAAGGGGCATGCAGGTAAGTGGAAGGGGGGATGCGTATCAGCAAACCTAGAAGAAAGAGCGTGGCGGCACGGTTCAAAGCGATGGTGACATGTGACCGGCATTGTGAGGACCGGAGGCCTCTATGCTGTGTGGTTATACGCTTTTCTATTGCGATGAACCGAGTTTGCTTTGACGGCCAGCCGGCTCGCCGACGCAACGACCCTTCGCTCCGTTTCGGAGCTACCCTGAAAACTGCCGACTCAATCCCTCGTACCATAGACATAAATGTGCCACCATGCGTATCTCACATACAGAAACAATCATTCATATTCGCTCTCGATTGATTTTTTGCACTCTCCCTATTATTTTTCTTTTTTATATTTTTATTTATCTCTCTCGTCTGTTCGGAGAAAAAAATCATTATTGTTCTAAGCTTGAGCTTAATAAAATAAAAGAACGCGACCAACTATTTTCGGCACTGGGTATGTTGATTACGCACGACGGAAACAAAACAACTTTAAATGCAAGCTTAATCGGCTCGATCAAGTAATTCACCGCGTCACGGATTTTCCCCTCGGAACGCGTATCTCAACGATCTGAAAGCGACCGATCTTTACGCAGCCAAACCACGAAACAAACACGTGTTCCGAACACGTGTGTCCTCATCGCGCTTATCTCTGAGTCTATCAAGCCGCATTGTATCTTGGTCCGATGATTGTAAGTGCCGATTCTACTATCCCACCAGAAAGAGTTCACCCCATAAATTTAGTCGAGGGCTAATAAAGCATATAACTCTTCTCTGTTTTTCTCGTAATTTTGATTGTTTATTTGCTGTAATCTTGTAAACGGTGAAATTTACGAAAAACGATTTTTCTTAAAAAACAATAAGCGTAAGTGTCGTTTATTTGAAAGTCAGATGCAGGTCTTTTTATAATTGTTTTATGAAAATTAAACTACAATCGTAATTTGTTATATAAATTTGACGTCGAAGCTGCCATAATAATCTCATCCAAGCTTTGAAATTACAAACTCCCGTTTGTGCGTGATAGATGTATTAGCGAATGAAGCCATGTACTTGATTCGCAAATAGAACATATGCAATAGAACATATTGTATAATTATACAACACTTTTAAATGTCGATATTTTATTCTCTCAAATACTGACTGTCGTGCATTAATTGCAGCCATATTGTAATAGTGTAGGCCAATACTGTTCGATGATTTATTCATACAGAGGAAGAGTAATATTCGGTCGGCAGCTAATTATATTACGTTGCATTAATCCGTGATTGGAATTAATTAATCGAACTTATTGCGCAGTTCTCATGCGGACTCAGGTGCGCGCCAATAAAACACATACTTTGACTATCGCCGGCCGCGGTATAACGGCGTAGATTCGGCGCGCAGGGTCAAACGGGAAATGCCGTTGTTAAGTTTGATTGCATTGCATTGTATCACGACGTTGATTACATCTGGTCGCGCACCTGAGCTTTGCATCTTTTGGCACAGATTTTGACTATTTTTTAGTGTAGATACATCACATCTCTGCAGAAAACAGCAAGATTAAATAATCGCGTGTAGAATCAGAAAGACGCACGTTTTATCTGGATTTTTTTTACTCGGCTATATTCGCGGTTTTCACATTAATTAATCGTCTGAATCCAGCGAGCACAGAAACAAATCTCGAAGGGGAAGATTTTTTTACTAATTTGACAAGTCTTTCTAGTGCGAACATCTTTTTTCTTCAAACTCACATGAGAGTTCAACGATTTCGATCTGTTATACGAGCGTAAACTTCACTCTTTCCGAAATCTTTCGATGAGCCGCGTGCCATTTTATATTTGCATGCAAGGATGATCCCGGGAAAGGGCGTGTATGTATGCACGGCTGTGCAGTAATTTCTAGCCATCAGCAAGCATTACATTAATTTATCGGGTGTTCCTCGAAGCAAACGTCGCAAAACGCTGCAGCGTCGGCGTCGGCCGTCGTAATAACAATAAAGTAAGGGCTTACTGGCCCCGGACGGGCTCGTTTTCGCGAAAAGGCACCGAAAAGGCATTATCGATATTTATTCGCGGCGACCGCCCCCCAGTAATATTCGAAACGACTGCCGACTTTGGTGTTCGATTGCGTCCGACGAAATTTCTCTGTGCGTGCATACGCACGCGCATAATTATGGAATAATAATTAGAGAACTCGTCGGCGCCAGTGAACGCGATATAGCGTCATTTTCTTTTTTTGTTTTTTCCCGATTTCTTTACTCTGATCTCGTTTCCTCATCGCGTGTATGCGCGCGTGTAAAACGAAACAGTTTATCCTTTTGACACATCTATAAAACTTGTTTTTTTTTTTTTTTTTTTACTATCGTAGTATCAGTCGTATTCGGAAAATAACTCGACTATAATCGTGATTGACACATAGCACGATTGACGCGGCACGAGTAGATTAAACTAGAGTTATTAGAGAAATCACGCGGAGCAAGAGACAATGAAGGATTACTGCGATATTCGATACTGCAGAAACATTTTTTTGTTGACGTTTAATTGAAGTACGACAGACTCTGAAAAGCAGTTTATTACTTCGCACCGATTTATTTTATCTCTGTTTTTGTTTTGCAACAAATGTGCCAAGGTTCAATATAAATGCTCTTATCAATTTTTTTCTAGTGATAAAACTACCACTTTGTCGAAATTGTTGAATGACATATATAAGTGAACTGCTTCTTTGTTAAATGACACTTGTTAGTAAGAATTGACATTTGTAACAATATTATCAAAATTATGTGTGATATTCCCTTTATGACATACACTACAAATTAATAATGCGCCCTGGATAAATAATTACATTGCTAGCGTTTCGGCAATGTTATATCAGGCAGAATGAACATCATATACATTATAATCGAATAGATACGCTAAATGTTTTACACATATAATCGACGTTGAAATTATATAATTATCTCATTTTAATTGTAATAAATGAGAGGAAACTATTCTCGTTAAACAAACTTGGCAAAGTTGTTGTAAACAGATTTTAGTGTAAATTGTAAAAGCATTGTTTAATAATTTAAAAGATAAAAATATTTATATTTTACTTTTCTTCTAATTTTGTAAATCAAATTAATGTAATTATCTGTTACTATAATAGTAAAAATATTACTTAAATCGGAAGTTATACCGAATCGATCGTTCTGTAACTTTATGAATGAACTGATAATTTCTCGATTTAAAGGTCGAGAAGTTACGAGTTTGCGCTGCCGTGACGAAACATATACGGCGATGAGATAAAAGCTACTCCAATGTTTGCATATTAGTAGTCTACCGTAATTCTCTTCCTTTGTTCTCTTACTATTTCTTCAACATTTTTACTCGTCTCTTTTTTTTCATGTCCTTTTGTTCCTGATCACAATTTTTTTTTTCGTCTTTTTCTTTTATTCTCTTTCAATTACTACCACTTACACAACTTTGAACTCTCTTTCTTCTTCTCTTATACTTCATTAAACTTTTCTTTAATTCGTAAAGCGTTTCATTTATTTTATATAACCACGCGAGTTCAACCGTTCTATTCTCGCTCCTCTGTCTCTTTTAATTTTTCAGTTTCGTGCCATTATGATGCTACTCGAACAACTTGTACAAAGAGTTTTAAACACAAACACAGTAGAGCGAACCATGTGGCTTGCCGAATGGTTCAGCACGTTCAACGCTATCATATATAATTTATGTTTAGAAGCAACTCAAGCATAATAAATCCGATCCAATAACTCGCTCAGTTATCACGACGCGTATCACGTCTCTTCCCATTCTCACTTCCTCCTCCTGACTCTTAAATCACACGTCTTTTTTCTTTTTTCTTTCCGTTTCTGTGATTTCTTCTCGCCCCTATCCTTTTCTTTTGCACGTCTCTCGTTTTCTCTTCATCTTTCCCAAGAGTTTCCGTTTCGTTGACCGCGCGCTGGCTCTTTACCCACCTCTTTCTCCAATCTCTACCCCCGACATGCGCGCACGCATCACCGATTCAAGCTCGACATACACGTACGCATCCCCCTGTTTTCGTTCTCCGCGGAGCTGCGTAGCCAACATCAAACGTGCCGACAGCCACGACGTGCACCTGCCTCCGTCACGCGCGCGATAAACGGCTCGTTCCTTCCTACTCTTATCCTTCACGAGTATTCTCATTACCCCCACCCGACACTCTCGTTGGCAGCAACGTGTCTTGATAAGTCATCATTCTGCGTTCTATTTGCTCGTACGGAATCGTTCTACTGATTTTACGCAAAACACCCGATTGTGCTCTTTTATTTTTTAAACCATGTCCCTTATAATACATCGTAAGATAAACATCCTTCTGCACCTTCTTTTTTTTTGTTGTTATTTCAGATACAAGTTTTGCGTTTTGGTAGGCAAAAAGCGCGGACGATTGTTACTCTGAATGTATGGTTCATTTATATCTCGTTTGTTTAAATCCTTTATTTCGGAATAAACGATTTTACATTCCGCATCTAGTATTTAATTAGCCAGAAATTTGCGACAGAGGAGAGAGCATTAACGTAAAGGTCGTGTTTTGTTATGACACTGCGTTTGGTTCTACAACGCAAAGCGACGATTCTCTTCGCTAATGAACACGAGGGAGCCAAATTAAGAGCGTTTCTATATGTGCATATGCGGTTCAGTTTGGTTTTGTATTTCTAATTATATTAGTTTGGTAGCTAAGAAAGATACGAATGTCGAACAAAAAAAACAATTTTTATTCAAAATTAATTAAATCAGTTTAATAAAAAAAACAGGCCTTCACTGATTTATAACACATAAAACTCACTTACTAGAGTGCTCATAAAATGTAAAATAGAGGCAAACACGGAAAAATTTTCGACTCAAAGACCACCTGCGCGATGACGTACAATATAAAAGTTATCGTGTTAAAATCGTTTTCTGAGTGATATTTAAGACTGACCGGGCATCGTTCACAATGGGATTGTAAAAAGTGTTATTATCATCAATTTTCACCGCAGTAATAGCGTTCGCTCTAGCCGCTAAGAATTAATGATAATAGTCGTGGCGCTCTCAAGCTGCTTTGTACTAGGAACCCGGCGACTCCAGTCAAATCTGTCTCACGAGTTTCGAATTTTGCGCTCACGCGGGTTTCTCGCTGTGTGATTCAGACGATCACAAGTGTGCTATCAGTTCTCCGTGATTGTGACGATTCGGCCGTAGAGAACGGGCGGCATCGCTGAAGCAACAAGGAGGCACGACAAACGAGAAAAAAGAGATAAACAAGAGGTAGAGCGCCATGGAGGGGATGAAAGGAGCCGACTTGCCCTCCGAGACATTCTCCCCTCCTTATATCCACGAGAGGCTCCCCCTCTTTCTTCGACTACTACACACCTGGTCGCGACTCCCTCATCATATTCTTGAGCCCGCTAGTGGTATCAAAACTCTATAGAATCGATTATGCGATTTTTTTGTAGAATTGATTGTTTATATATAGAAAATTTATACTTTTATCATTTTTTGTTTGTCTTGATAAGATAAACGCAAATATGTATATTTCATGAATCTGAGCAAACCTACCATTTGAATATAAGACAAGATTGCGAATAGACGCCCTTCGAGAACATCCTCGGCACCTTTCAAGCACGAGGTTCGTTTCGACTCCGAATCGGCCTAAATTGGTATCGACCGGTTCGACGATGACTCACAAAAAGATTCCCGATGTCCGCGGCTCTTGATCTTTTGCTTATCGTTAATTCGATACGATAATATTACGGCGACACGTTCTCGACTAATAACGTTACGTCGATCGCTTTGATCGCCGCTCTCTTCTGGATCTCGTGTATATTCAATCGCCGATGTTTAAAAAGATACCTACTGTGAGAAAAAAAATACAAAACTAAACGCTTGACATATTTGCATACGCATTTACCTTTATCGGCCTATTATGCTCACATATTCATTTATTTATTTATGCACGATTCGACGGCACACAAATGCAGATTGTCGTAGTCTCGCGCGCGGCGACGCGAGCGAGCCGTCCAGACGGAAACCAAATTTGGGTAAAACTGAAATTCAGATTCGGACAGTCGGTGAGATTTCACGTTAAGCCACGGCAGAAATTCCACTGAAATTCTAATAAAGTGGGAAACGGTACGGCACCGAGAGAACGAAATACGCAACAGCGAGAGAGAAGTTAAGGAAGAGAAATTATTTATTTAGGATGTAACGTGTTGAGTCAGTTAGGTTTATAAATTGTTACTTTTGATATTATTGTGTTTTTATATTTAGTAGTCTGTTTTTTTGCATAATATAATTTTATTCGCACAATACATAATAAATTTTTCCTCGCTACCTTCGTAAACGCCACGAAGCCCGTAGTAGAGGTTCCGCGAGTCGAGGTTAAAAATCGGTATAGTAAGTGGATATCAAAGAGAATATCGTGCAGCTTTCTCGCCGGTAGCAGGCGGCTTCTAGCTGCTAATGATCACAGTGTACCGTAACGTGCTACACGATTCTGACGATAAACTACAACACACCCGGCAGCACCCGCGGCTCCGCAAACCCGTTTTTCGAACGTGAACTTTTTCACGCTCCTCTTCATCCTCCTCTTCCACTCTGTTCGGCTCTTTTCTCTTCGCTCGCTCGTAAGTATCGAACAATAAGTACTTGTTATTCGGCGAGTATGTGCTCCGTTGTTATTAGACTATCCGACTTTTGTAACAAACATATCCTATATATATATACATCAGGTATGTATGTACTTTTCATCTCGTTACATGTATTAATATAACGATTTTCGCTTGAGATACTGATTTTTTCAACAAATGTCGCGTCGTCATCTATTAAAATTTAACAAATTTTTATCAGATAAAATTAATAACTTATATAAATAATTTAGTTTGATGAGAAGGTAATTAAGCAAGTCTCTTCATTGCTATTCGTAAAATTCTCTCTTATATTTTCTTGGCGATCAAAATCGTGACATTGACGAATTCGTCACTCTCAACTAGGTATGTTTTAAGGTAACATCGATTTTAACCCGCCGTTATAATGGTGACGAGAGTCAGTTTAGAAATATGAGAGATCGCATCATCTCGAAATCCATTTTTATTGTACACGTGTCGAAGCGTTTACTGTTCTATTCTCCGACCGGAAAATGTCCACCGTGGTAATCACGAGTCGATTCTCATCGATACGGTATGGCACTGAAGAAGGATCGCAGGTACTGCTGTCACGAAAAGCGCACCTGCTGGCATCGGCTTGCCTTTGTCGGCAACTTTTAAATCCTTCTTTCGTCGAACTTTGGTATTTCAAACGACAACGACATCCGGGACAAAAATGCAGACGATGACAATGTGCATTACGGATAGTGCAGGGGTTAATCTCGCTCAGAGAAAATGACTGTGCCGTTGCGCAGCAAATTGCACGAATTAGACATTAAGTAGACATTAATTGCCGAGACGCGTTGGAAATTAATTGCGAATATAGAAACGAAAATAGAAGATACTATCGGAAAGTAGCGAAATGATGTATTTTAAATTGAAAATTTATACAAGCTAGCAGATTATCAAACATTAATCGGATATTTAACGCTCTTCGGGCAACGCTTCTCGTAACGTATGAAAAATAAAGTCTGCACATAATTTATGTTTTAAATAATTTATATCATCTTTTTTTTGGTATATCGCGGAAAACTGAATTTATTGAATTCTTCTGTTATTGTATCATACGAATCATCACATGGGAAAATAAGTGCATTAGCTTGATGTTTTTCCAATACTGTAAAATTGCGATGTTTGCATTGCCAAGAGAAATTGCAAATTTAAGCTTCAATTAGCACGAGAAGCAAACGAAAAAATCGGCAAATATGCATGAGATACATTCAATAGCAAACGTGCCATTTGTTAATTGAATATCCGCGTTCGGCGTGCGCGATAAAGTAAACCATAAAAACGTTTAAACCGCAATTACGCGAGAAAAAGTCTCCAACAATATACACCGGCTCGGCAAATCCGAAATTTTCCATTATTGTATAATATTGCGTGCAAACATTATGCACTCACACAACCGTCAACAATATCGCAAATAATTTCTCTCGGTAGTGATGAATGAATAACAAATTAATTGAAGACTCTATGCAGAATATGCACATAGAAAACATAACATTATAATCGAACTTATTATTGACTGAAATTATTTCGATTATATAAATAATCGAGTCAGTTTCAATCAAATATCAAATATTAAAACTTAATTACGTTCGATTATTGTCGAGATATAGAAATGATAAGTTTCAGATAAATCCTATCCGCAAGACATATGTAACTTTTCTTATGTAACGACAAGAGAATATTTCTCACTTTAGATCAACATTACATGCATTTTCATGACACAGATGATAATAAGAACATCTCCCGATATCCGAATTGGAGTAAAAACTTTAATATCATATTATTGTTAATAATTTTTTCACGAAAACAAATACACACATACACAGACAGACTTCACACATAGTGACGGAAACCATAATCCTCCACTACCCTCCATTTTCCTTTCTGTCTTCATCCAACTCTTACTCTTCCTCGCTCTCCCCATCCCCTCTCGATGTTGTGCTCTTGCTTGCTTACTTCACGCGGTTTGAGCTGGCCTGATTGTCAGTCGGTCCCCGACTCTGATGCTGTAAAGAGCAGTGAACAGTTCATACCACAGATTTCTCCAGAAGGCGCGAAAGAGAACCAATGTTCTTATTTTCGATTAAACACGAATTATTTTGACCGCGATTACGAATACCAGTCTGAAATAATTGTTACAATTTGACGTATTCTTTGATTCGCGATAAAAAAGAAAACGCTATGTAAAACTTTTCAATCATGATGTTAGTAAAAAACTGCGCGAAAAAACATACTGAAATTCGAAGCGAACGAGAGTAAGAAGAAGAGGAGAACGTAAGATCAGGCGCGAGAGAAGAGGTGTTAGTCGCAGTTACTTCGTCGATCGTGCCCGGCACGTGCGCGTACTCAGCCCCTCGTGCCTTCGAAAGAAAGAAGGGTGCACCGGCGGAAGGAGAGCGAAGAAGGAGAGAAGAAGAAAAGAAAGCGGTCGAAGCGGAAAGTGACGGCAGTGCGGTCCGAACCGTCAGGCGAGACGCTGAAGAAGAGAGTTAAGCGAAATTGGTATTCCCGCGTTTCACACCACGTGACTCTTTCGAGATATCCCCTTCTCGAACGTTGTTGAATCAGATCTTCGTGAACTTGATGTCATAATCGATAACACAAATGGATTAAGAGACAGACACATCCAGTGTCGTGGATTCTCTGTCGTGATCGTGATATATGATCCGCGTGAGGATGAATTCGCACCTAATGTCACACATGCTTTGAAGGTGATCGACATGAACCGCAGTGTGATCACGTGTGATGTATAGACACAAGAGATTTATTGCTTAAACAGCGACTGCGCTACTTGCTCAATATCAGAGGATCAAAATGAAGACGACGTTTCAAGTAAGAATTGCACGTTTTGTTATAACATATAATACATTATTATATTTGCGAATGAAATACATCCAAATATTAAAACAATAAAATTAAAATTAAAATAAAGCTTGACTTGTGTAAAAATAAGCGTACGATGCAAATGTAAGTTTTATTTGTTCTCATTGCAGAAATTTATAAACAAAAGTGCCTACAAAACGATATGATATCAGCATGTTTCGCGTATTTATATGGCACGGACAGAAAACGTATTACCGTATTGTCAACAACAGTAGAGGCGAATGTTCTTCGCTTTAATTCTTTTTTACACACGCGCACAAATATATGGATGCGTCGTCGTAAGACGAGTAGCGCCGGAGCAACTCAATCCTCTTTTAACGCTCTTTGATCATCCAGAGGTTCTGCTTTCATGAGTATCCGCCGCGCGTTTCTCACCACGCACAGCACCTCCATCGACGGTGTTTTCCGCCCTTTCCCCTCTGACATCGTGTGTGTGACCGAAGCCCCTCGCGTAGCCTTTAACTTTTAAGTACGATTTAACGAAAGCCCTTTGAACATTCGACCGCAAAACCTCCGGTACCGGTCGTAGATTCTTTAGGGGTTATTTGACCTCCGCCACCCTCGAAACCCTCTTTTACCCATCTCGCTTCCGTGCGCTTTTACCTCCCCTTCTCTCGCGTATATACAACGATTTACCGCTGTTGCGCGCGCTCCGCTTTGATATTTTTAATCCTCTTCGCGCGCGATGAGAACGCTCGCGTCGAATGTGTACACGACATGGTTCTTTGTGCATCGCGAAAACGCGGAAAATAAATTCGCGACCGACATTTCGATAACGACATATTTCTGACAGGGAATTGTGTGGAACCGTTGTCAATTGAGATAAAGTTTTGTTCGGCAAATTAAAGAAAAGCATTCGACACAGAAAATCAATATTCATTCTTAATTAATTAAAATTAGTTGTCGCACAAGTATAGACTTTTGAGACTAATGAGCAATTAAATTTGACGTAATCGTTGCCGCTACGCGTAGTAGCATAAATATCAACACACAGGCAACATCGTTAATTACGACGTTGATTGAATCTCGTTAGCCGAGAGGCTGCTTCAAGCGCCCGCTCGACGTCACAGGGCGACTTCCTGGACGGCCGACTACGATGCGCTTGATTTGGCGCATACAATTCGCGTGACGACGCACGCGATCACGCTGCACACGATAAATCACCGTGGTAGCTAGCCGTGCAAGGATATACCGCGAGAGCTCGCGCGATTCGCACGCGATTCTCTCCCGCAAATTTATTGTCATCTGTCACTGACACTGCAGCTTCGCGATATACATACACGACATATATATAAGACAATGCGAACTAGTTTAAAATTAATACGAAAACTTTATTTACGTAATACGGTCGATGTGTTTTTCTCACAGATATTTTAATATTTTTAGCGCAATGAGACATTTTTCAGAATTGTTAAAACTTCAGTGTAAAATGCGCATCGTGGTCACACACGCACAACATATAAACTCTTCCAAATTTTCTATGGTTTACAAAAATGTTTTTCTTTCTTTTTTTTTTTTTTAACAGCGTCCTCCGTAACGTAGAAACAGAAACTCGAGGAGAATTGCAATTCCGAGAGAACGTGGAAAAATGGTTTTGGTTACGTGAGCCATAGACGTCGATAACAAAAATATACAAAAGGTGTTATAAACAAAATAGAGTTTTCTCTTATGTTTGTTTTTTTGAGTTTGAAAATATTTAACGACCTGAAGTACTGCATTGTGTTCTTGTATCATATTAAATATTTATTTGAAATATTTTACGTTTATGCTGAGTTTTATTAAATAAAAAAAAAGAAAAAAGAGTCATGATTATTTATCGGATATACATAATCTTTTTAATCTTTTTTTAACGTGCATATTTAACGCTGCTATAAAATTGTTCCACCTATGTTTCATGATTTATTTATATTGTTATTTTTAAAATATGTATGAGAAGAAAAATATATTTTAATAAAATCATATTTTTAACGATCTTTGATACATTGGTCGTAAAAACGAGAGCATATAATTGCCAGCAATAATCTTCTTGCCTGCGCCACCTGCTGCCAAGGTTAACGTGATCGCGCGAGAATCGTGTGTGTGTCCCTTTGACACCGCGAACGGCCGCGATCGTTAATGAGCGAATATTGATCTTCCGAGCGCCGCATGACCGGACATCAAAGAGTAGACCCGAGCAACAAGTATCCCGCCGGGAGAGAGAAAGAGAGGAGGGAGAGAGGGAACCGAAAGCCCGAGATTACAATTTAAGCCTGTTTACGTCGGGATTCCGTCTCTGTGATCTCGCGCGCCACGCATAGTCCGCGTCGATTCGGAATCCCGTCTCCTCCGGCGTTTCTCTGCCGCGTCTCTTCCCGTTTTAGCCCTTTACCTCTGGTCTCGAGCTGGCTTTGCGCAACTCGAGATTATTTTCCCAATGTACTCTCATGACTCGATATTACCCCGAAATATAAATGTCCGTAACGTTTCGCGAGAGTACGCGTGTTCTCTCTTCTACCCTTCAAAATGGCTAAATAATAAAAGCGCGTTCTTTCTTTCTCTTTCTCTCTTTGCGTATAATATTCACTTATTTTATACGAACGAGATAAAAATAAAGAGGAAGATTTTATTACTTGTATTTTGCATACGATTACGCGCATCGTTATGCTCGCTTAAGCAAGGAGCTTAGCCCGCGTAATTAAAATAGTTTTACCGGCTGAAGCCGCCGTACTTAAAGTATTGCGCGAAGTAAGAAAAAAAACAATATTCATAGAACGCATACTCAAGATAATGCACACGAATGTGCATGAATACGAAAAGCGGAGAGGAGAAGAAAGAAAATCGGCGGCGATGATGCTGACGATCGTCTGTTCTCGATAGTACGCTCGCAAACGAAAGAAACGCGCAAGCCATCGCAGATTTTGCGATGCTATTGATCATAATAATAATAATAATCGCGAGAAAATGTAAAAAAACCGTGCCTCGCTCGGTCGTCATCATTCATTTAAACGGTTCGTGCACGAGAAAGATTTTAACGTGCCAAACGATAAAATCTCATTGTCGAAGAAACGAAACGGCAAAGACTAGTCAGATTGCAGCGAGCATTTACAAGAAAAGTTTTACGTTTGCCAAAGAGAAAGAGACTTTCGGGAGAAGAGCGATAAGAAAGGAAGTGCGCGCTTCTTAGAGACGAAGAAGACGCTAGCAAGCTGGCAGAAACAATGCTCCGTTAGAGAGCATTGAGAGTAATGGTAGAAAGCAGCAATTAGTAGTAGACAGGCGTTGTTACCTCGTGTCGAGAAGGATATTCAGTTTGTAGTACTTAAGGGAATCCGGACATGAAACAAGCACCACGACGCGAGAGTGTTGTCCGTCGCGACGGAATTGATAACTGGCGCTTTCCGCAGCGTTTACGAGACGATGATTAATTACGTCAGATAATGGCCAGACGCTTAATTATATATATCTCGAGATTCTCGAAAATTTATTACACATTATCCGTAAAATGTCTACAACTCCCCTAAATTAAGTCGTCAGATGTTCCGTCCTATTCGGATGTATATGACGCACTGATTTATACAAGCAACTGTGGCATCGTGGGAATAACAATTACACAGCAAACATGACTTTGTTAAACTAGGTGGACGCACAGTAGTTTATACAAGCAAACTAAGATATTCTCTCTCTCGGCGAACAAGCCTATTACAAGCGACAGGGGAAATGAAGATATCCTGGCACTATGTGGCTGACCGCGTTGACACAACAAAAGAGATTGTATAATATAAATCATTATAAATGATATTTCATCCCGCGATAGAAGATACATTTTCTATGAAATGAGGTCTCGCGGATGAACCGGCGAATCGTAGTCATAACATGGCGCGGCAATTAGCGACGGCGGTTACCGGCGGGAGGAGTAGATGTGTACTCAAGAAGGCGATCCTATACGTACGTCTACTTTAGAACGACTATATTACAGGAGATGAATAACGATGACAATGTGAACACAGATGAACATAATTGCGGCTTGGATTACATAGCTGTGGACAATTTAATCTCGAAAACCACGAAGAAGAGAAGTGTGAAAACATTTACACCGTAAATAATCTATCTCTGTACATACGTTTATGTGTTCCAATCGAAAGTTGATAAAAGATGAGTTATAAAAAAAAAAAGGATTTACATATGTGTACATTTATTTATTTTGCAAATCTTAGCTCAAAATAATTCAGCTCTAATAACTGGACTCTTAGAAAAGAGGTCGTTCACAGTTCATGTTGTTTAAGAAGATTCGTAGTAACGATAGTGACGACGAAGAACTTGACAAGCGCCTGGACCTGGACACTGACGCGAACGAGACTGACGAAGACGATCAAGATGACGGCGACAACGGCGATGTGGACGACAAGGATGGCGACGATGCTTCTGCCGTGAGGCGGTGAGCAATTAGCGACACAGCGCGGCGAGATCAGAGGCCGAGGGCGTAGTGGGGAGCGGCGGCCTAATTACACACGGTACCGACCGACTTCAAAGGAGCCGACAGTTCCTCTCCTCTCCGAGCCATCCCCTCCGAATGGCCGGCCCGAGAAAACAACGCTCCTCTTCCTCGTACACCCCAGGCAGCCGACGGAGGCCTGACTATGCTTTCGATACTCTTCCTTCTCTCGTCTCTCTTTTTCCCTCCTCCTACCCCACCCATCTCTAGGTCTACGAAAATACCCCTTGCTCTCTTTGATCGCGGAGTCACTTGCAGTGGCAGAACTCTTCGTATTATCGTGATACCGCATATTCGCGATTTGTCTTAACTCTTATATTAAACGATTCTAATTTTTAGTTTTGATCTAAAATTTGTGATAATTTATTACAATGTTTGAGTAGATATTTCCTTTCTCCCTAAAAAGCATTTTTTTATAACTTCTTTTTCAAAACTTGCAGACAAATACGCAACCATGTAATTTCTAGTTGAAATATCCACAAACAAATACAAATTATAAATTTTGTCAAATTTTGTGTCTTTCGAAATTTTTTTATGTGAGAATAGAGAGAAAACAAATTTCTTTTTCCATCCTACGCGCGCTCTACAAAAAGAGCGAGTGATTCGAAGAAAAAAACAACTACTATCAGAGCGTAATTTTTCTTCTGGTACACGCTTGACGGTCTGCTTGATCTCCTCCAAAAGAGATCCAAATCTAATATCCCCCCGAAAAACGTGCGGTGAAGCGCTTTCCGTGGTTGCGAGGGAAAACGAGACGACGGCACGGCGATCGGCATCGCGGTCCAACGATCAAAGAGGCGACGACGAATCATCGTGGCCGTGGGTTGGCATGCGTCCCGTAGGGGCCCGCGAGCGTGGACACACGAGTGGGCACGCGTCGCGTCGAGAAATCGACGGGGACCGGTAAACCCGGCGGATATCGAGGCCGACGTGCGGCGGCTCTTGGACGCCGCCGCCGATCTTCCACGAGGTCGTAACGCTCGATGGGCTTAGCCTTAGCGGCTGCCTCCTCTACCCGAGTTGTGGCCGCAAGTCATCAGTCAAGTCTTTGAGGCCGGCTTCAAGCTGCCTCCTTTCCCTCCCACCTCCTTCCCTCCTCCCTTCTCTTTTTCTCTTTCTCACTCTCCGTCCTTCTCTGTCCTGCAGAAAAAGGCCTTTTGCCGATCTGGCTTGGCGGTAAGATCAAACGTTTCACGGTCCACCGTACGGTGAACCGACTGCGCGCGCGGGTGCGCCGCTTCAGGCCGATATACGATGGCGAAACGGGAGGGTGAAGAGGGGAAGAGAAGACGGTAGGGAAGAAGGAAGGAAAGAACGGGTTGTAAGAAGGACCGAGAGACTCGCATGGAGAGAAAGGACGTGCGTATGAAGGAAGATACGTACAGAGAGAAGAGAGAGAAAGAAAGAGACCTCGGTTCGGCAAAGGAAAGGGAAAGGGCTTGGAAAGACACCTAAACAAATACGCGTGACCCTGCTAACCGATTGCAAATTTGTTGAGGTCCGACCTCGAGATTTCGACCTCGCGACCATCGCGGTATGACCAGGACTGTTCGACTGGTCAATCGAAAATATACGCAATCGTTTCGTAATTCTATCCTCTCTTCACGCACATACAGAAAATATTTATAGTTATTATATACGTACACATATAAATATATTAAAAATTTGCCATATATCGGTGGTCAAATTGATGCGCGTCGCGTTAATAAAGCCGATGTTTTTCTGTCGTTAGATCGATTCGCGGATTAATGTTCCGACGTAGGCCGATTACGCGGTTTTATTGCAAAATACGCGGACACAAATTGTTCTGTTTAAAAACAAAACATCGTATATACTGTTAATTTATTTTATACCATATGCTTTTGAGTATAGTCGCAGATATAAAATTTAGTAATGTTTGTTTTTTTTGTTTTTTTTTTTATTAACAAGTTCGAAACGTGCAGATAAAAATTTTAAAAATATATGGGCGCGTATCGTTTATATACGCAAAAATAAATTGAGTAACACGGTATATATAACTCGAATAGCGAGCTTCACGCACTACAAGCTTTATGCGTCAGATTTACATCCCGGGCGGGTCTAATTAGCAATCGAGATGAGCGACCGCGAACACGCGAAGGTAATTTCCCATTTACGGTCCGAGAAAAGGCAGCAGACCGCGTCGCGTCGTCGCTGTAAAATCCGCCGTTCGATCGTTACGAATCCGCTTGATATCTCGAGCGTGTCTTGAGCGAGAAAAGAATCTCGTTACGAGATAGCTACGAATCGTATTATCGATTTGTACGGCGTCGTAGATTGGCGGCGGCCGGGTGGAACCTTTGATGTGCACCGAAGTTCGCGAAGAAGGCTTCCGGAAAGAACGTACACCGAAGATACGCACAAGTCAAGATCGGGCACGCGTGAAGAATCTCCTGGCGAGCAAGCGAGATGAATACGAAGAAGTGAAGAAGAGAGAATCGGTCAAGACAGAAAGAAAAAGAGAGAAGGAGGGAAGAGAGAACGGCGGCGAAAATGCGCACGAGAAAGAGATAGGGAGAAGAATCTTCGAAATAAGCTCCCGTAAAATGATTGCCTACCTACGCGCCCGCTACCGACGTTATGTCCGATTCCGCCTAACTCGTTTGATGACCAGTCGGCGTCTGATCTCTCCGTAGTAAGACAACTGTCGAGTTACGCCCGTTGAATTCTCAGGTCTCTGTCACGTTTTATCGTTGCTGAGATTTTGAACGATGATACGTTGAAACATACGTCCAATAATTAAGAATAATTACTTAATCAGATTGTGAAATATTTCTCGACTGGCAAACAATCAAATACAACTTATAAATAAATGTATAGTATCCAAACACAAAAATCTTTTTCTTAAGAATATTGTATTCGTTTACTCTCGAGCAACATCAATACGTACAACGACACTGTAACACTCGGAACTCGCGCAGTTTCTTTCCTCGTTGGCAAAGAAGCCGCCCTAATATCAGGGGAGAGGGCAGATGGTCTTTCTCGCACGTGCAAAAACGCCATTTCCAGCGCGCGCGGCCGAGCCTTCGAAACGAGCGACCATAATCGATGCTTCGTCTCTTTCTCTCTTTCTTTTTTTTTTCTTTTCTCTCTCTTTCCCTCTCTCTCTCTCTCTCTCACTCTCTCACTCCTACTCTCACACATCTTGTTTCTCATTTCTTCCCCGATCTTCCAGGCGAATCAAGGTCAAAGTTCGTCGCCGCGGCTCGACGGAACTCCTGAAGAGCGGTTGTGATTTTTCCGCGGCGCGGAAGAGCGACTTTTTGCCGCTCGAACCGGCGAGTGTCGGTCGAAAGAAAAACGCAATCTCTCGGTTCCGCTGCGGCGCGCCGCGCGAGTTACTCGTGTAAGAGAGAGTTAGCAAGAACGCGGTGTAGGCGGCACATCAAAGGCGCACCTCGGGCGTGAACGAGCGAGCGGGCACGCGGCTCAAGTAGAGAGCGGAAGACACCGCCACCAATCCTACCGCCATCCAATATATTTACTCCGATGGACCACCGCTACCATCACCATCGCACCGCTGCCGCCGCCACTACCACCATCGCCATTACCACCGACGTCACCGTCACACTGCTATCGCCGCCGCGGCCGCAACCACTGCGCCAAGCCGCGACCACCATGCGACCGCCGCAGTCACGGTCGACGCGCGGCGGGTAGGTACTTTGTTCGTTGCATCGCACCACCCCCGATCTAATCGAGCCCTTTGTCTCTTTTCCTTATCAAAATTGTCGTCAGAAAATAATCTTTTTCTTTGCAAATTCGATAATTTTCATTAAGAGACCGAATTTCATATAGGTACACCGCGAATCCGCACGAGTAGAAGACGTAACAATGAGATGACAATAGTTTAATATCGATTCGATTTGTCGAGCTATAACTTCTGTTGGCAAAAATCGCGATATTTCGATGAGTGTCCTCGTCGTACAGATAATTAATAGAAACGGGCGAAATTGCGACCTAGACGTTAGAGCTAGCTTGCGGATCTCCGGCGTCGGGAAAGTGCGTTGATCCCGCGGATTGCCGCGGCAAACAGGCCGACCGATAAATTAGTTGCCAGCAGATATCTCCTTCACTTTTCCTTCGTTCGGAAGGCGCGCATGAAGCGGTGCGGCGCGACGAAGCTGTGCGAAGCGAGTAAGCAAGCGAAGGCGGGTAGGGCAAGGCAGTCATATTTCAGCCCTTGTTAGGACGAGGGGCCCCTGCCGAGACAGGCCGGGGAGAAAATCTCTTTGACTCGGCCGCTCCGTACCTTAATCCACTGGAGTATACCCTATCTTGCCACCTGCTCTCTCTTCCTTCCTCATCTCTTCCTTTCCTGCACCCTTTTATACGCGTCCGTTTCTCTCTCTGTCTCTCTCCCTCCCTCTCTCTTTCTCTTTTATTTTTTTAAAATCCTGTTGTCTTTTGTCTCTGTCTCTCTCTTTCTTCTCCTTCCGAGACCATCGATGTAAATTACGTCCGATATTTACGCGTCTTTTCCTTCTACTTTTTATTCCTCATTTAAGACCTGTGAGAGAGATCTAAATAAAAGTGATTTATTTATCTATATACCTAACCTATATCTATCGTTGATTCTATATTGCACAATCTTATATTAATTATTGAAATAATTCCGATATGCAAACTTAGAATGAAGAATGTTATTCCACGAACAGCTGTATACATACATGCAAAATCGAATTTTACAGTACAGTGTCAAAAGAAAACCGACTTGTTTTTCTAACGTATTTTAGGATTATAGAGGAAGGCTTTGCAAGAG
Organism: Pseudomyrmex cubaensis; assembly: GCA_014825685.1. NCBI lineage: Eukaryota > Metazoa > Arthropoda > Insecta > Hymenoptera > Formicidae > Pseudomyrmex > Pseudomyrmex cubaensis. The sequence goes on along the minus strand of QVOA01010388.1, from coordinate 14,414 downwards.
CTTTGCGCGGCAAAGGAGATTATTAGAAAGAACTATCCGACTTCAAATATAAATACGATCTATGCATAGTGAGGAAAGTAATCGCGAAGATATAGAAAGTATCACGTACTTCGAAGTGAAAATAACTTGGTCGGCTTGGAAACATATCAAAGCTGAGATATAGTAAAGACTCGCCGACATCTATCCCCGTGGACAACTCAATCGCTAGGAACTGAATGTGTATCTCACTATCTCCGTTTCTTCGATTTCGTTAAAGAGATTGATCTGCCGACAAAACGATACGTAAAGAAAGTAAAGGTCATAAATACGAACGAAATCGGCTTAAGGTTCGAGTTTTTCGTGAACTGATGACGAAAAACATGTTTTCGATATTTGTACTAGCGATATCGTAACAGAGTGACGAGGAGGAAAGGGAATTCTCCAGAGAAATATGTTTATATCGGAACGCACTGCGAGAAGGCATCCCTCTCTCGTTTTTAATTTAACGTCCAATTTGCATACTATTATATATCATCCTCTATTACAAGCGACTGGAGATCAGTTGGTGAAATCGATGAAACATAATGAATATTCATCCTGTAACTACGGGATGTTTATTATATGTGACGTATCGTTAAATTAATTTTAGAATTGTTACGTAAATTAATAATTTTGCTACAATATAAAATATTTGTTAATCACACTAAGGCGCGTAATGTCGAGCTTTGATATGTATTGTAAGAGATTTGGTCGAGAATGGAGCAGAAGGCGAATAGAACAACACTACCGTGAAGTGATAGCACAATGAAAATTATATTTATAACTTGAACACTTTGCTGTACAACGTTACGCGGATACAAATCGGCCAGGTCGATCGACTGTTCGCGAGCGATTGCCGCGTTCGTTATTCGCTGCAGTGTATTCTTATTTTTGGATAAGATTTTAATAAAATTCTAACATGTCGATAAAGCTGCGGAAAAATCTCGCGCGCACAATGTGCCCCTAAAATTCATTTCCTCACGCGGAATTGATCGAAAGCTAAGATTTAAAAAACCATCATATTCGAGAAAGCGATCTAACACACCCGCAGCAATTCTCTCTAGTTCCTTTTGCATCTCGCTCATTAAGTCGCGAGTGCGCGCCGAAAGTTGACGCTTACTTTCGCCAATTTTACGGGGAAGGAATCGCAGTAGAGCGAGACACAACACAATCTTGCTTGCGTACGCGGTTATGGTAATGCGTGGTTTGCGGTGCATGTTAGCCAGCTGGCCAGCCCTCGTAACGAGACGGTCTCTCACCATCATCATCAACAGACGACGACGACGACGACGACGAAGACGACGAAGACGAAACGCAATGCGAACGATCAACGACTCTCGGACCGGCCAGTAAGACGTGCGATACTCTCTCAAAGATGCCGACCGCGATCCGCTCTCTGGCTATTTTTAACTTGTTTTCGTCTCTCCCTTGTGCGCTTCTCTCATTCTCTCGTTGTTTTTGTCTCTCTTCTTTTGCACAACACATTCTCCTGTAGTTTTATTGTATTACTACTCGAGGAGAAGATTTCTTGGTATTATTCAATCCGGGAATCCTATTTACAATGCGGAATAAAATTACAACAAAATAAAACACACATTTGCAATATATCGCAATTTCCGCTGTTTTTTCGATGTTTTTCACCGTTACCGCGTGTTTAAAGTATTCATTTTATTACTTTAGTCAGTACTACGTTTAACTGTATCCATCAATGCATTATGTATGTGTCCCTAAAGTTCCATTCTTTTCTGTACGCTGTTAGAGAGACCATGTCCCAGAGTATGAATAAATTGTACTTTCCTCTTTTTCTTTCTCTCTGTCCTCTTTTCTCTTATTCTTATTATCCTTTTCTTCCTTTATCGTTCCGTGCGTGTGCATTCGCACACGCCACTTCGGCGGAATGCCACGCATCACCAGCCACGAGAGTCAGTCAACCTCGAGGTGGAATCAGGTGTGGAACAAATGAATTCGCAACGGAGAAGGTGGATCAGCCGGCTCCTTAAATCTCGCGGAAGCGAACGTTTCTTTTGTCGGACGACGGAATCGTAAAGCAGGGCATTGCCGTTCAACCTTTCTGTCTCGATTCAAAAGTACGAGATCATTTACTTACGCAAAAAAGTAGAAAGATTCGATATTCTCCAACGTCTATTGGAATCGATAGATAGAAATTCGAATTTTATAGCTCCTGTGTGTGATATTAAAATACATGTTATATCACTTTACATATAATATCGCGTTATAATTTTCGCTTGTATAACCATTAGATAAATATAACACAGTCCAATAATACAACCCGGCTCACATTATTCTGTTTTGAATGAAACTGGGAAAAACATGTGTATTAAATCGTGCAGAAATTTACACAATATCACAAATATCAGAAATCTATCATTTCGCAAAAAGAGGAAATTATTAAATATGAAGAATCAATCGATCGTTTGAAGAGATAAATGTGATAATTTTCTCATAAAAGTCAAACAAAAAAACAATATTTACAATTCGTAAAGTAAACCAGAAAGTTTAATTAATACAATTATTGGCTGTGATAAAAATATATTTGCCGAATTTTTTTTATCGCTCGCGCTTGTACGATATAACAAAATATAAATGGATTCTGTATGTATCAGAGCTCGCAAAAGTGCACGACTGCGCGCCGCCTCGTCGTAAAAAGCGGTTCAGATCGCGACCATTTATTTACAGCGTGATTCATCTCTTTGACTACGGCGCACGATATCTTTAAACGTTTTACCTGCTACCGGATTCTCTCCAGCTAGTATATACGGTGCCGCCGGTCCAAGTAACAGCCGTCATTTTGTCGGCCTTTGTCACGAGGATTATGCGACGGGTGGCAAATTATGACGGACACCTTCACGCCCCGGACACTCTCTAACGCGCCGGTTACAGAGCCGGCAAAAAGAAAGAAAATGTAAAAGGAAGGGAAAGAGAAAAAAGAGGATTGAGAATTCTTAATACATCTTGGATGTATACGCGTTTCCTTGAACAGGAACTCTACATTATATAAAAGCAATACAGAAATGGTCTAATAAAAAAGAGACCGTTGTAATTAACAGAAAGTAGCAATAATGTTTATGAAAACTATTTGCCGTTAGAAGTTGACTGTAATTCAAATATAGTTCAGAAAAACCTTAAAAATTGTTACACGGAAACCTAGAAATTTCTTCGAATTTCTTCGAAAATTATAAGATTTCGTAGTTGAAGTTAATATTTTTTCAAAATACCACGAAAAGTTAACATCTCAGACTTTAGGTTTGCAAGTTTTCTGTAAAACTATCGCAAGTGCAAAAGAACTACGATCAGAGCTTGTCCGATAACGATTCTTTTATAAATTTTCTCTAAAAATAAAATTCTTCACGCATGTTACAGATCGCGTTGTACTTGACGACGTTGACACTGATGATAGTCGCCGAGGACAAACCGAACACAGTCTCCATTTCTCCAAATTCGCCTTCAACAGAATTGAAGAGCAACACGATACAGAAGCTGATCACCATCTTGGGAAACTTTGGTCTAGACGATCAGAGGGGTCTGAAGAAGGTGTACCTGAGCAACAGAACGATCACTTGCAACGATGGATCGCAAGCCGGTTTCTACCTGCGAAAGTCCCACGGCTCTAAGCGGTGGATCATGTTCCTGGATGGCGGCTGGTATTGCTACGATAACAGGACCTGCAGGTCCAGATGGATGCGGGTACGGCATTTGATGACGTCGACTCAGTGGCCCGAGACACGCGACGGTGGGTCCTCGATCGTTTATAATTATATGTGTGCGGCAAATAACCGATTTTCCGCTTCCAGTATCCGAGCGCCGCGCGCACCGTAATTTCTTTTATCCTTTTCACCTTGTTCACGGTTGTTTTTCTTTTAGTGGGCGGGATACTCTCGATGCACCCCAATGAGAATCCACATTTTTGGCTCGCGAATCATGTGTAGGTATTGTCCGTCTTGTGATTGACCTCACGTCGATGCATCGAATCCGTAATGATGTGTCGATTTTGTTGTTTTTCGCAGATTTGTTCCTTACTGCACGAGCGATATTTGGAGCGGCAGTTCCAGAGGACGGGACGGCATGTTTTCGTTTATGGGGGCAGAAATTGTCACTCAGGTTATTCGCGATTTGGTTCCCCTTGGTCTCGAAAGTGCAAATAGTTTTCTGCTGTCTGGGAGCAGCGCGGGCGGCACCGGCGTCATGTTAAATTTGAATCGTGTTCACCATTTGATACATCGTGAACTTGGTATGTGACATGAAGATCTATATCGATTATTCTTATTAAACAACTCCCATTCTTGATTATTATCGTTCTAATTTCTCGGATATCGTAATTATTCATATAGTTTCATGAAAATTCAGTTATCATTAAAACGAATTAATATCAATAATAATGACAATTATGAAAACACATTAATATTTATATTATTGTTCGTATCGCCGCTGGAAACGTCAAAATATATTCTGAGTTCTTCGTCAATTTATCTTTGATATTGGTATCGACGTTATGTCATTTATTAGCGATAAGATGATATCTGTTCGCACAGGATTAAGACATATCGCTATACATGGCGTATCGGATTCCGGGTGGTTCCTCGATGATTTACCCGCCTTCCAAAACGGCATGTCTCCCGTTGACGCGATAAAAAAGGGAATGGAATTATGGCAATCTAAAATGCCCAATAGTTGCGTGATTAAATACCCCAACGAGTCGTGGAGATGTTTTTTCGGACATCGAATTTATTCAACCTTGTCCGGTGAGTGGACATCTTGTCCTTTTTTTTATCCGATATTATGTGTGAACTTTTACTCAGCATTTATATCTCGCTTCAATATTACGAAGAAAACTCAAACATTCGATTGACATCGTAGCACCGTTGTTCGTCTTCCAATGGATATTCGACGAGACACCGATAATGGCCTATAATATCCCTACACCGGTGACGAAACAGCAATGGGATCACATACATAAAATGGGCGACAACGTGCGGCAGTCGCTCGAAAATGTTAGCGCGGCTTTTGCACCGAGCTGCATCAGTCACAGCGTTTTAACAGTAAAGGATTGGAAATTGGTTAAAATAGACGATTATTCCTTTGCACACGCCTTGCATTGCTGGGACGAAATGTTGACCGCAAATTATCACAGCAACGAGTAAGTAGCCGATTAATCTATTGTAATACGCATAAAAAACTATCGGTATCATATTACTTAATGAGAAAAACTATATTAAAAAAATAATTATATGTTCGAGTTTACATTGATGATAAATTAAATGAATGACGATCGATAAGACTTCAACAAGTCTTATCGGACGAATGTTCTTCGTTCTGTCGCAGTACTCCCTCGCAAATCGAAACCAATCAACCGTGCAGGAAACCGCTGAAACAGCTACTGCGCTCCGGTGCCAGTAAGGAAAATGGCACCGCGATTGAGAACGGAAAAAGCAAAGCTGAATCTCTTACGGAAATGCAAAAAGTCCGATCGACTGTTGCTGGCAAAACGCGAGAGAGGAAACCAGCCTCCGGCTCGATTCAGGAGCAGGAGAACAAGAAGAAGCGAAAGAGAAAACACAAAGGTAGGAAGAGGAAGGAGAGACAGAGGAACAAAGAGGCAAGAAGAGGAAGGAGAAAAAAACACGAGCGAAGGAAAGGTATTGATGATGGTTGAAGAAACGCGCAAACATGTTTTGACTCCCCTTCAATAACATTCAACATTCTTTGAATAGTTTAATGCGGTCTCAATTTTCATACTATAATTTATCTTCGCGATGAAATCATAAAATTATTATTCGAAGAAAAATTATATATTTTTTTGTGCGTCTTGTAATTAACGATCATTTTTGCAAATTATCTTTGTAGGTAATCGCAGAAGTGAGAAGCAACTTAACGATAATCATACGTTCATATTTAACGGAACCAAGTCAAATACCAAGCCGAACACCAAGCAGCAGATAATATCGTCTGGCAAATGGAAATGCCATGAGGACTGCCGTTTTCATATAGTTGAGCGCTGCACTTGGCCGCAATGTAACCACAGCTGTCCGAAGCTGCACAATCCCTTCACGGGCGAGGAAATGGACTTAATCGAACTTCTCAAGAGCTTCGGCCTAGAAATGGCAAGCGTTGCGAACGCTCTAGGTGTGGATATTCACACGTTAAATAGTATGGATCATGATGAATTGCTGACTCTTCTCACCAGAACCGCGACTTAGCAAAAGACATTCTGTAACAATTATACAGAGTTTTCCGCTCGCTTTACATTTTCTTAATATCTCTCCGTTGGCACGTCCAAAAAATTGAAATGAAATTTAAGTGAAATCTCAAACATTTTATTTCAATAACGTACAGAGACGATCTCATCGGTGCCAATGTTATAGTACTTAAATTTTGAAAGATTTACAAGTATCATTGCAAATATTTAAAATTTGATGAAAATGAATCCTTCAAGAGATTTTAGATACATATATAAATATGTAAAAATGACATTACAATCAAGTTTATTCTAATAACAAACTTAAAGTCGAAAACTGTATGATTGCAGTGAAAAATTCTGCGATATACAGAAATTGCACCTTAATATATTCAACCAAAATAAATAAATATACACATATAGAGAAATTTAAAAACGTGAATCTGCAGAAAAGAAAATCGAGGATATGTAGAAACCTCAATTTATTCCGTTTGGAGAAAGGGCGAGAAAGCTCAAACATACAGAAAATGTACATTGTATTGTAACTGTACGACTATATACACACACAATATTTTAATTTATTTCATAGTTGGTAAGTAAAATAAGCACACTTTATGTAAGTATTTTTTAAATCAACACTCTCACGGCATAGAATTTTTCATGAAAATTGAAAATTTACCAATGTCGTATTAAAAATCAGAGCATAGCTTTAGTTATTCACGCGAAAGACTATACATACATACACAGAAAAATCTTTCAATGACAGACGAAACTGATTTTCTCAATGTCGGAACAGGGAAACTTTGTTTTGCAAGACCCTAGAACCGGCCGACGAAGCAGTTTCATAGACTGATTAAATTATCTACCTCAACGAATCAAATCGTATTAACGTCCTTCATGTACTCTATAATTGTTAACTTGGATTTTGAGCAACTTAGAGCATCATGATAAGAACAATTAATTATTTAAGTTAATACGCGCAGAAAAAAAATATATATATTGTATCTATATCTCGAATTTTTTGTAATATATAACTGTGCCAAGTAACTTTATTTATTTAACGTATAGAAATGCGGTGGTTGTAGTTTTTGTGTAAGCACGTACACATATTGATGATATCGATGAGAAATATTTGTACAATAATTATTTGTGTTATTCTAAGGTAAAGATACACTAATGCTTGCTGAATGAAAAGCGCAATTATTATTCATATTTCTTATTGATATCATACTGATGCTCTCGAAACTATTGTTTGGTATTTTTTTCGAGTTTGTTTAAATTATAACTCCTACATGAATGTAGAATAATCAAAGATATATTTTAAAATATATACTTCTTTTTACATGTATACCGTAATATGTACTGTTATTTTTTAAAGTATGACACAATGTAAATAAATTGTATATCTGTTGTACTCCGAAATTTTGGAGACCAATATTTTTTATTTTGCTTTTATCTTTACTTTTGTGTATAAATTGTTTATACACATTCAGTTAAAAATGGCATACTTGACTTTATAAAAGAGTTAAGAGAGAGAAAAAAAGTATAGTTAAAAATTATTTATCTACAATCAAAACATCTTAGTCGAGTTACAATAATTTCCACAAATAATACAACACGTTCGTCGTCAGCATGGAACTGACAGACAAACGCACAATTTGCCATGTACTTTCGATTAATCCTGACTAAACGGAGCTTTATGTACCATAAAATACGCTAAATTGTAACCGATAAATCGCGGATTGAAACCTCTACATAACGATTAGTCTATTTGCTCTCACGACGCTTCCCTCCTGACATCCAATGTCCCCTGCGTACGATGCACGAGGGCGATAATTCAATGTAGAATTTGAATCCTCTTCCGACCCGCGCGCGCCGTTCGGTCAATTGAATCCGCGTTTATCGTCGGCTCTCCCTCGAAATTATATATTCCGTGACAGTATACGCAGGAAATAATATTTAATGACGACAGGCTGGGTTCGAATATACGCAACGATAGTCAACGTGTGCGAAAAAGCGGGTATAGAGAGAGAGAAAGAAGACGAGCTGGTCTTGGTCCCTTCTGGTGCTCAATTGATGAGCACGATGAAGTAACGGAAGGATGGAAGCGCAATGTGCTTGAATGTTCCATAAGCGGGTTCTATATTAAACTACTCCGGTTACACTGTTATCTCGATGTAGCTCGTTCGTTCTGTTCATCGTTCAGTCATTGTGGTTTGTCAGCCGAGAACTATCGCGCTACGTTGGTAGGATCGACCGATCAAATTCGTTTTTTTTTTTTTTTTTTGCACAATTCTATTTCTCTTCGGGAGTTTTCCAATGTGATGACAATGTTTTGACCCGATCGAGAAGTCTTTTTACGGAATTGAGACGCGTGATTGAAAAAAGTAATATATATATCGATCGTCGTTCGTGCTGAGATTGAAGGAGAATCAGATTTTTGTCGTTATGCACGAGAGAATAAAAATCAGTTCGAACAAAACACGGAAGAACACTTATTGTTGACAGTCGACACTGATCAATAATAGAAACACACTGAAAAAAAATAGATAGATAATTTTAATCGAAATTCCTCGCGATTCTTCTTATCATGTTGAGAGGAATTACTTTGTTAATCTTGCAGATTTTCTGCAACATCGGTGAGTTGCGATTTGTTTTTGTTCTTTGTCCTCTTGACTTTAGTTTTTCTTTTAATTTTATTCTCAGCATTGGCGAGACAAGACAGAAAAGTGCATCTTACAGTTTCCTCCTTGTGGAGATCAATCCCTGACTCCGACAAAATAATCGACGCTGAATTAGAAGTAAATTGGGAATTGGATTGTCCGGCAGATACAAAATATTCAGATACCCAGGATTACCAGATCAAGGTGTTCACTGCTAACCCGTTAGCAGTACATAGTAATAAATTTTTTTGCCTCTCCTGCATGTATTGAATATCGCAAAAGCTCGTAAATCAACAAAAAAATTATGCACGTATATTTTTCACATTGCCCGTGTTCACAACTTTTGAATTTTATTTTTGTGCAATATTTGAGCTAATAATTAATAGATTAATATGATTGATTATTTTTTTATTTTATCTAAAACTTTTGTTCGTTTCTGATTCTGTTCAGTTCTTTAAATTTGAAAAAAAAAGTTTTTGTAAGTTTATCCTTTGTTTTCGTATTTTATTGATCGCTCGCTCGATATAAATCGCGGCTTATACGCGTTAAAACGCTTTGAGTCCGTCGTTAAAACTTGTTCGCTAAGTCTCTCTGTCTCTCTCTTTCTTTCTCTCTTCCGCCTATCGCGTTCAATTTGAAAACACTAATCCGCTCGAAATGAATCTCTCGATAGTTTTGAATTGCTTCCGATCCGATTTATCTTACGGAATAAATCGCGAAATCGAACGCACCCATCTTCTCATCATATTTTCTCACTGTAAATAATCGCTTGAATTTCGAACGTCCGTGAACGCAACCGCGAAAATTATTTGTTCCAGATAAGACAATAAAGCCTGAATTGACTTTGACTTCCTTGCAATGCCCGCGAGGATATTACAGGACAAATATCACGATCGGTCGTCCGCCACTACCAGGAGGATGGGATAAGAAGGACGGAGCGACTCTTCCGGGATCACATTGCTTGAATTATTATGCAATTCTCTACAAAAACTCTCGCATGTTTTCCATGACTTGTTTGAAGATTTGGCCGACTTGGATGCACGATTTGAGGTATCATTTTTTTTTTTTTTTAATATTCTCAAGGACTATACGAATTGTGTGCTAACGTCAGTACTATCACTCTAAAGTTAAAGTTTTAAAAATACTTTGTTGTTAAAGAAGAGAAATCGGCACGCTTCCTATCGGCAGTTTGATGATACCAGGAACACATAATTCTGGTTGTTATAAACACGGCGATTTGACACGCCGCGATGCTTTTCAGCGATATTTGCTAACGCAAGATCGCGACGTGTGGACGCAGTTGGTGCACGGCATAAGATATTTGGATATCAGAGTCGGATACTATCCGTTGATACCAAATGGCACCGCACTTGACGAAGAGGGTAATCATGTGAACAGATTCTGGATTAATCACGACGTCATTCGCATCACACCTCTTTCAGAGATTTTAAGAGACGTGAGAAACTTTCTAGACGCGACGAGGAGTGAAGTTGTGATTATGGACTTTCACAGGTAAAACGGGATTGTGTGAGTTTAAAAGATACACGTTAAATAATTCGCGACACATATTGTTATTTTGTGGTTGTAAAATTTATATTTGAATAAAAGCGACCGTTAAAAAATTTATATCTTCTATTACGCGAATATTGTTGCAGCAATAATTAAACACATATAAGCTTGATAAAACTAATAAAAATAAATCGCTCGCTCAAATACTTTTCCAAATAGTTTCAACTTCAGTTACGAAGTACGTAAAAAGAATGTAAGAAAATCTTTTAATAGATATTTTCTTTTTTTTCTAGCTCAGCGTTATTGATCGCGATGGCTTTAACTTATTAATAAATGTATCTTTTACACAGTGTGTATTTGGAATGTGTGATAATAATTATAGGAATTAATAAATAGGTTTCCCGTGGGTTTTGAAGGTAGACCGAACAGGCACCGGAAACTGTTAGCTATTCTGCATCGCGAGTTCGAAGGATTAATTTTAAAGCCAGACAGAGGGGTCGAAGGTCTGGGACCAACATTGAATGACATATGGACCGGTGGGAAGAGATTAATTATTTGTTATGGCGACAAGCACACCGTAAACGGTAAAAAGATTTACGATCTTAGTTATAAAGCAGAGAGAGAGAGAGAGAGAGAGAAAAAATGCCTGCAAATTTTAAAATTCCGATAAAGAACACAGAGATTTGTTAGCAAACTTTGCGACTGGCAAATTTGTTAATTTTTTGAATATCTTGAACTATTAATTGTGCTTATGACGTTAGAGATAACTCAAGTCTTCTTACTTTAGAATTTGACTGGCTGTGGCCGCCCTTGACGCAAGTATGGGGCAATCAACAAACTGTGGAGGGTCTTTTCGAGTACTTGGACGAAGAGATCTTACGACCAAAGAGACGGAGGAATAGTCAGAACCCATTGTGGGCGGTAATGGCGGAACTAACACCATTTCCGTTGGACATTTTATTTAATCTATCTGGTGGACTTCGGCAGATGGCCGATTCTGTTAATCGAAATCTTACTGTTAAGTTTCAAGAAGAGTGGTGGAAAGAAACGAATATCGTAGCTACAGACTTCTTTCTTGGAAACGATCTAATCTGGGTATCAAGAATGTCAAACATAAAGAAGCGCAATATCGCCCAATGGCATCTGTAACTCGCGTACATTGATGACATTGTTGGCGTTTTTTTTTTTTTTTTTTTGTTGTCGTCGAATGTAATAAACCTGTTTTATCCCAAAGTAAATCGATCACTTCTAATAAATTATTTTTCTTAATAAAGTGCAGTGGGAGAGACCCTCGAAGTTTTGTGAATTTCGATATTTAACACTATCGTATGTACGTATTGTATAAATTATTGAGGAACTAACCGTGTGTTTTATTGATTATACTAGTTAATTACTATATAAGCTCTTGTATTGAACTTACAAATAAAGTTTTGCAGGCGCTCGTATAAACATATAAAAATTAGCAGTCTCTTCTGTTTTACTTCAATTTTTCGCGTTTTTCACGAATATGACCTTACATAAATCTGAGCATTTCTGACGAAACATATTTAATATTTCCAAATATAGAAGAATTTATAAAATAACACTCGCGCACGACATAAAAAATGCATATGAACAATTCTAATCAATTCTAACGGTATTAAAACGTTTTGAAATAAGGTGACGATTATTTTAATTATTTTCAACTTCAATTAATACAAATAGAATTAACTAATGCAAAAAGCAGAACGTAGCAAAACTAACTTTTTTTAAATTTGATCGCGAATGCTCGTTTGCATTTTCCTGCTCGTCTAGGCATCGTATTTACCTATTGCCGTTCACACATTTGACTTGCTAATCGGATACTTGTCGGTAAGCGAGAGACTGCGAGTGTAGAAAGTGCATAGTTACAGTAACGCGTCAGATTTCTCATGAACGTCAACGGAACGTTAAACAGATAAAGTCGTGTCAGTGACAATGTTATCAAATGCAACTGCAAACAAGGAGCAACACGAGTTATGGTGGTCTATATACGCTTGGTGGTCATGCGTGCTTGTGCTGAAGATGATGTATTTAACTTGGCGAACCGGAATGATTCGAGTAGAACACCAGGTAAAAGAGTAGAGCAACAATACATATTAAGTATATGTATGATATTAAAGAATATTTATGCGTTTTTAAGTCATAAACATGAGTAAATAATTAAAATTCAAGATTTAATTAATTTTTTGCTTCTCCTTCAAGGCACGATATAAGAGACAACACAAAACCGGTTGAAAACTTGTTTTTGTGTCATGATTATATGTAAAAAATGATTTATAAAGTGTGGTAACATTATAAAACAAGAGTATACTTGCGCACGCATAATGAATGAATTAACTCACCGAGATGCTGCATTCCAATTACCCATCCAAGCTGTCGTATATATCCATCTGTAAAAAAATGTTTATACAATTAGTTTTCTTTATACAGCACATTGTTTTATCTTATTTCTATGAAACAAAAATGAATGTGCCAGCAGTAATTCTTAGTGAAAGACAAGATCAGTCGTTATTATATGTCGAGTTTGCAGAATACATTTTTCTTTGTGTCAACATGTTGATTTGCTCGTTTTTAAAGTGCTTAATTTAAGTACATTTAGATTATTACATTACATCATTCATTTACATATTTTGCTTGATTCAAATTGTTCAAGCTATTATTGTCATTTTGAAATGTATTTTTAACAATTGCATTACACACACACTACGCAATATGTGTAGTAAATATTTGTCAAAATCTAATAATTTACAAACTTTATAAAAAAATGAAATTGTCGATATTAGTTTATAAACGCAAATTATTATTAAATTTTAAACACTGATAAATTTCTCCGTTGGGTTAATTGCTAGTGCAGAAATGTAATTAAATTGTAATTTTCTTTAAAAATTGTTAACATAACGTAATTTTATGTGAACACAAAATTTCCATTGTCTTTTGAATAATCCGCACATACAATTCAAATTTTGACATACACCTAGATTGGAATGCAAATTAAATCAATTTTGGAATATTCAAAATTAAACATTGCTGCAATCTCAATATATATCGTTTTCTCGAATGCAGTATGTGCTTTATCTTTTATCATGTGGATCCTATTATTGTGAGTATATGACATATACAATAAAAATAAAAAAGAAAATAACAGTTTGCACATAAAATATATAAAAGCCTTTGAGTCAATTATCGTTTTTTTATATTTACATTGGAATATAATAAGTGGACCGTTCATATTTACATTTCAAATGTTTTTATATTTGTCATCAATTTTATTCGATCGTCCGTTTTTTATGTTATTACAATAATAACAAGTGCCGTAGAACAAACTACTATCGAATAAATCTGTTGTTCCCAAAATGTGAGATTGCATTGTTTAAAAGAATAGTTAGAATCGAAATTTTCCATATCCGTTCTGTTTTATTTGCAATTTATTTTATTGCACAGGTTATCCATAGCGAAGAAGATAAAATGTGGATGACAAAAAAGCCTGAAATAATATTATGTCCAACTGGTAATGGTCACCCGGATGTGGAACGCATTCGATATGCTCATCGAAAGGATCTTGAAACTGTCCTTCCGTTCCTAATTATTATACCACTCTGGTTAAATGTCGAAACGTATAACTTTGCAGTAAGGGTTTTAATACCGAGCTTTGCACTAGCAAATATATTGTATACTTCGATACACATGCAACTGCTGCACATGTCTTCTCTTTGGAAATCTTACTCATTTGTGACTATGTATTGCATTTTGACTTACATATGTATTATTGCTGCATTAGGATATACGATTACTCTCTCGAAACTTTTTTCTTTTTTGCTAAACTGGTCATACTAGTTCAAAGTTTATCTGAACCATACTGAACAAATAAATATCCAAAACTGAACAAACATACCACACTGAACAAATAAATATTCGCAGAACTCACGTATTATGTATTTTACATAATAAATTTTTTTAAAATAAATATAAATATATGTTTATTGTTTTTTCCTCTCTCTCTCTCTCTCTCT